>JAQFYB010000553.1:0-50064 GCA_034694085.1 Pogonognathellus longicornis
TTTAAGGTTTACCTGAGACTATCTCTGATATATCAAAGGATTTATATGATAACCATTTCCACTTTGAATCGGATTTTGTTAGTTGAAATTCATAGGAGGGTATCTGCAGCGGTAGAAATGTGATTTTGTGTACGGAACTAGAATTTGTGCTCCATATTAAATCGGAATCCAAAAATGGTGCTTGACTTGTTCTTAACTTGCAAATGATTGATTGTAATTTTTCCTTAGAAGTGCTGAGCGTTTCATTGTGAATAGCTTCAAAAGAAAAGGTGTGAAATTTTTCATCATTAAATCTTGCGTATTTTCCATTTATACTTGTTTTTTCAGTACTGTGCTCATTGTTTATTGTGTGTGACAAAAGCAAATTATTTAACTGTAATCTTCCAAGTGCTACTGATATGATGTCAATGTCTAGAAAAAGTGAAGATGCATCCTGAACTTCAGGATGATTAACATTGGTTGACGAGTGAAGTTTTCCTACGGAAATGAAAAATAAGTAGTATAGTACTTATATAAATACCTAAACAGTGATAATTTATATGTATACTGTACTATGTACTATGGAGTAGTATAAAGTTAGTTGTAGCGCTGTACCTTCCAAGCTGCCTTCAGCAATCTTAAAAACATTTCCTGTTTTTATGTGGAAATTAATAATCGATTCATTAGCTACTTTTTCGGTCATTGCATCAAAAACGGTGACAGTTTTCGTCGAATAAGGATGAGAAAATTTAACCGCAGCTTCATACCTAACATCACAACTCTTTCTGTTACTAAAGAAGGAACAGAAAAATACATCTAAGAAGCTCAAACGAACTTCTGGCGAATCGTAAGGTATATTCCAGGTGCTTGACACCTTTTGGTACACTTCGCCGGAATACTTTTTTCCGTTGTGTGAGAATGAAGTTAAAACACCTTGCCATGTTTCGTTATGATCTCCGAAAACTGTACCAGCATCAGAAATGTATAAATAAATATATATCATTAATTATTTTAGGGAAAATATATAAACCAATTATCATTAAATGAACAACTATCTCAAACTGTAGGATGACGAAATTAGATTATAATATTTTCCTTTAAAATTGACAAACCTGTTATTTCTGATGCCATCCAGGGAGTGGAAATATTCAATGTAACTTCGTGTGATGAAAATGAAGTGTAGTTAACATCTACGAACAAACTGTTGAGTTTTTCCGTGCTAGAAGGAGAGTGTAAATGAATTTTGAAATATTTTTCGTTTTCTGAAATTCAAAAGTAAATAACATGGAGTTGTTTAGAGTTCTTTTTGAATATATTATCTATATTTGACTAAATAAAACCTTCTAACCTTGTAAGTTCGAAAACAGATCTAACACAAGACTTTTTTTCATTTGATTCTCAACGTTTTGCTTAACATCTACTATCACCCAAAAATATCGTTTTTTAACATACAGGGGGTCAAAGTTTTCGCAAATCTGCACCGATAAAATTGTACTAAGGAAATCTGTACAATGATGCAATTCTTCAGGCCTATATTTTATATATACCAAAACGATTTAACTTACTTTGAAATTTTGTTCAATTTAAATTAATTTATAGTATCTTTTTTAAATATTGCAAACTAACCAATTATTTGTTATCCTTTTAGCTGTGAATGGACTTCTCGTTATTGAGAATTCATTATTTTCTAACCAACCATTATTTCGGACTAATCCAAATAATTCCAATCCCTTTGCAGGAAAATCCAGCTGAATTTTAGCAGACGGTTCACCATCTGATACTAGCACTGATAAATCCAAGTCAGATGAACTAGAGATAAAAATTTCATGAGAAACTCCGATTTCGTAAAATTCTTGAATTCCAATCGTTACACCACTGGAAATTGTTGTCACGAAACTTGGGGCAAATTTCACAGTTGTAGAATTTTTGAATGGGTTCCATTGAAGTAATCCTTTTGATTGATGTTTCAAAGCCGCCCAGGTATTGGCCTGAAAATGAAATTCTAAAGGAAATCCTGCTGCAGTAGGCAAAACAACTTTTTGATTGAGGTGTCTCCAATGATGAAAAACGTCAATTATTTTGTCTTCCAATACCAATAAAAGTTCCAACGGAAATATTTTTCTATAATTTTGGGTTTGAAGCAAATAATTTGCTGTAGAAAAAATTGAATTGAACAAATTTTTAACAGAAATTTTCCTTGAATAAATAATTGTTCCTAAGGTTCGCAGAAATAAAAGGATTTCTTCTTGCTCAACAGCTACATCTTTTTTCTTTAAAATATATTTGTCGATAAGAGCTTCCATTTGGTTGGAAGCTATTCCAATCTAAAAAGAAAATTTAAAAAATTAAAAAATAATGTACTTGATAATGTAAAAAACTTGGTTACAATTTTAACTTACCTCTAACAAATTGTAAGATCTTCCTTGAAATTCAATAGTCAAATTGCCATTTAAAAAGGAAGGAACGTAGGATTTACTGGAAAATAAAACATTTAAATCCAGATGGTACCTAATGCTTTGCCCCTCGTGGAAATAGACCCAGGCATAATTTTTCGACAATTGTCTTATTTTGTTTTCGTTAATTGTTCTCGCAAGAGGTGTAATTTTGTCCAATAGAATTTTATTATTTTCTGCTAAGGTGTTTCCATTTTTCAATTGATTCTGTATGTGACTTGAAATAAAACCCAGTATATCTGAAATCAAATTAACAAACATTCTGTCATACAATTAACCTGCAAGTAACTGTAAAGCTTTTAAAATATTTTTCTCTATAAAGATTTACCAGAGTTTGAATTTATGTCTTGAAACAAAGATTCAATAATGCTAATGTCATTTGAGTCCAAACATTTCCAAGCTGACAAGTACGCTAGTATTCTTACATCTGATTCGGCTTGTGTTTGTTTCAAAATATTTCGAATTTTGTTTTTCCAAACGGGGTTGCAGGTATCGGACTGGAAAGCATAAACACAATAAAGTGACTCTGTTTTAGTCATCGTATTTGTTACTGGCCAATTGAGACAATCGAATTCCTCGGATTTGTTCTTTGATATTTGAGGAAGGTTTCCTAAAACTTTTATTTGCTCAAGCAAATCCATAAGATTGACGTTTCCTTCGATGTTTTGTAATAGGGTACGAATTAGTTGGTCTGTTCCAAAATTAGCTACATTTTGACTGTATCTAAGCAGAGCTTGTGATGCTGCCAAAATAAATTTTCTTTGTAAATTCCCTGATCCAGGAAACTTGACCTTCATCAATTTCAACAGAGAAATTAAATTACTTCTGACTTTCATATTTTTGGACCATCCAATATTGGAAATGAAATCAGAAAGAACTTGTTCCATAATATTGTCATCATTTTGTAACAGAGAATTGTATAAAAATTCAATTGTGGCTTCATTTGGCGATTCAGAAATGGCAAGGTCATACAAATATCTTATTTTGTACGCACTTTCTTCATTGTTGCAATTTTGCTTAAATATTTTCTTCTTAATTGCTTCTAAATCTTCTATAGTTTCCATTTTTTCAATAATTTGAAGAAATTCAGATGCTGATTTTGCAAGTTCTCTAGTTACGGTATTGGAATTAAATTCGCGGCAAAGTATGGCAGTAATATTGTCCATTTTAGATGATAATGCATTGCTAAATTTCAACGAGTTTTGTTTTTCTGACATTACCAATGAAGATAAAATTAAGTATTTCGTGTCATTGTCGATGGGTTGAGTGTAATCTTCACTTGAAACCAACTGTAAAGAACTCCGGACGAACACTGTCGTATTATCAACATTTATAATGTGAGTTTCTTTACATGATACATAATCAATTACATTGTCTTGAATCGATATCGATTGATTGCATTTCGAAATTGAATCGACAACAAAATCTGCGTTATAATTTTCCTATGAAACAAATTTTCCTATGAAACTTTTTCGTCATTTACATATTGGCAGTAATTTACATTTCTAGTTCTAAGCATAAAAATATTATTATTTAGATTGTTTCTAAATCTAACCGAACTAGGTATTCCGTATGACAAAATCGATAAATCATCTCGATTTCTATATTTATTCAAATCCTTTGTTTTCATAATTATTCCATCTTCTCTTGTTTCATATTTAGTAGGACAGGATCCAGAAATGTCCTAAAATTAAACGGTCTCTTTTAAATACATGTCATACGTGTATGCAATTATGTGTGTACATTAAACAATTAAAAAAAGAATATGCCTAATAAAAAGACTTTTTTAATCTTACAGTTTCCAAAACATTCTGTTGATTTGACTGTGCTGTTTGCAACAAAGAAATAATAGATTTCTTAATATTTCCTGATGAAACGCTGTCATTTCTGTGTAAACATATTTTTCCGATTTGTCCATCTTCAAATGTAAACCTTAGATTGGGATGTTCTTGTGGCATTTTTATCTGTTTTGCAGCATTGATAGTTGAACATGTAAATTGTGTACAAAGAAGTAAGCAAAGGGGATATATTTAAAATTACGGTTTATAATGTTTAATTGGGAAATATAAGAATAAATAACCTGATGTCCTGTTTTCTTGATAATATTGATATAATTCACAGTCAGAATGTGTTCGCAAGAAGTCAATGCAATAACTGCAACTTCACCTTCCACCTTGAACCATTCGTTATCGCCTGTATCAATATCATTGCTACTTTCATCCAGATCGAGACTGTTGCTCTTCATGTACCACATTTGTATTTGTGTCGTAAGGTTATAAACATATTTCTTTCCCATTTCGTACCACAAATGCTTAGGCAGATTTTCTATAATAATATTATTTACAATTTACATAATGCAAACCAAAATGAATGATAATGATATAGGTAGGTATACTTAATTTTCATTTTTTGGTATAGCTTTTCCAAATAAACTTGAAATAAATAATAAATAAATTGACTTACGTTCACCACATTGTAATTCACAAGATCCGAAATCTGTGGTATAGTTAATAAAATGCAAATTAATAAAATGCAATAAAACGTAAACTAGATAGACACAATATTTCAACCCTAGTTGTAGTCTAAAAACTTGACCAATAATTGAATACCTGGGCTATCGTCTGCAACAGTTAGATGTATTGCTTGGAATAACAAAATTAACGGAATATAAAAAACAAACTTCCTCATCATTGTAATTAAAAATGTATATTGCAATACATAATATACAATAATAATATTTTTGTTCTTGTTTTACAAACTAAATCACATTTGATAATGACAAAGTTAATTATAGTTATAATGCAATAAATACAAATTCAAATGTATTTATTGACTGAAATTATATTGCAGTATGTATTGCATGAAAAATAAATAATATAGGAATCCTCGCTTTGATTTTCTCTTGTGATTGAGAATATTTCAATAACTTCTTGTCGACACAAGCAATTAAACTGTACTAAACTGTAATTTATAAATGAACTGAAATATAAATCCACAGAGAGCTTCTTTATAGTGTGGGTAAAGACACAGATGAATGTCAATGACTAATGTAACAGTTAGTGCCTAGTTTTAATATATTTACTTAGAGTACAAGCTACAGTACAGACAGATATCAAAATGTTATGTACACACTAAATATGTTTCACTTTGCACAACTGCAACTGGAAATAATTAGAATTAATTGGAAATCTTCCATAACAATTATTGATAAGACTTTCTGGAACATAATTACCTTAAATATGATACGAAACCGAATTCATCGTAATCGTGTAAACACAAAAATGTAAATATAATTATCCAAACTTTCGTTATTTATGTGTTGATATTAAAAGAGTGAATTAAAATATTTAAAAATTTTGAGATTTTTCAAGAAAATCGAAGAAACTAATCAGCATAGATCTGTGGTGTAACTTTACCATGGGTAAAGGATTAAATGTCCGGTTCCACTTCCCATGGCCCATGACTGTCTCCTCTGTCTTTAAATATCTTCATATCCCCTTTATGATACAAAACCTAGAAAAAACATCATAAAAAAATTCAATTAATTGCATCTAATAAATGTTGATACTATATTTAGTTTGTAAGCAAACAATATTATTATATTATGATTATCGTCATTGTCATTATCAAATGCATGCATGAGCATATTAAATGATTAAAAATGAATTCAACAAAGACAATCACCCAAACATGAAACACCAATCAATCACCAATGAAAATTCGAGTTTGTATCATTGATTAATTATTAAGATAAAGACAAAAGAATTATTACAAATACCGTTATTAATATGGCGAAAATTAATTGCATTAATTGTTAATTAATCTAAATTAACTCTGTTAGTTGTTTTAAATAAAAGTTCTCTCTAGAATACAAAACATGTCAACATTATTCGTAAACAGTAAACACTGACACATGTGAATGTATGTGGTGTAATGTAAATGCAGTTGTAAGAAATGGATTTAAGCTTCGCGCTCTTTCACACTACTCTAAGTGCTGCAGTTTACAACGTTGAAGTTATACACACTTGGGGTACCGTGCGTTTAGCTAAAACGTATCCAACAGAATTCGGCACCGAAAGTATAAGTATTAGTTTTAACACTCCAAATTTTTAGTGTGGTCCCGTAGCCCCCGCACTACTTTTGCCGACTGACAAACCATGGGTTCGGACTTCCGTTCCCTTCAAAGGCAGTTTTTATATATAGAATTTTTAGTTATCTCTATGTGTGCACACGTTAGGTTGTAGGCCTAGATATAATACGCGCTCATCTTCTAACCTTTCTCTAATACCTTTCTTCCTAACCCTACCCTTCTCCCTGTACCCTTAATGTTGTAAATGTAATGTAATGTCTGAATGTAATGTAATGTATGATGTGAATGAATGAATGAATGACTAATAACAACACACGCAATACACACACAATGACAAACACAACTAATACTAATATGAATGAATGTGTAATGTATGTATGTATGAATGTATGTATGTAATGTATGTAAATGTTGTAGTTGTAGTATGTACCCTTAATGTAATCCTTACCCTTCCTCCTATACCCTTACTCTTCTTTCCTCTATAACCTTTCTTGCTTGCATACGCGCTTCTTGCTAAAAATTAGTAGGTAGGTAGCTTAGAGTTTAGATGGTTTGTCATTGGCAATGGTAGTGTGCACTATTTGTGCATGGGGGCTATGCCGGTATCGGGTCGTTGGTTGAACCTGGTACCGGGCCACTTAATTTTTTGAATCTATTTATGATCACTTTACATAGAGAGAGAGGTTACACGATTTCGCATCTTTAAAAAACTTCACTGGATTGTATTCCATTTTCTCTGATGCATCTTAAAAATATGAACACATACTTTTATACAATACATTTCCTTTATGCACAACTCCATATGAACAGTGTTATGAAGGTGTATGTGACTATTTGTAGCAAGCACAAATAAATATTTAATTTCATTTTCAACTGCGTGTAGAAATAGATATGCCTAATGTGCATATCTATTTCTACACGCAGTTGAATTGTGTATACAAAGTTTAATTTTGTACCTAATGTCTTCATATTTTGATTTGAGACTAACAATACTAATTTTCTGCACTTCTGCTTACAAAAGTTGCAATATAACTTCCATTTGTACTAGTAAAATCAATGTGCTGAATGACAAAATTAAATTCCGTAATTTTGATCTACATTCATAACATACAGATACAGCCGTTAACGGACTGCATTTTGTTAGGTGTGTATTTTTTCAATGGTAGGTACATTAAAATCTGGTGTTTGCTGCATGTAAATTTTAGAAACTTTATTAGAATGCCTTGTTTAATTGTCAGTCTAAACATAAAATAATACACCTATATCCTGCTTACTTGCCCTATTTGTACATTTAACTTTAGTCAATGTTAGGGGGTTATCTAAGCATACGTCATACGTATAGATTATTGTATGAAGCGTACGGGACGATTATCAAGCTTGCTAAAACTGCCTCGAAAAATAGGGAAACTGCCAATTTAGAATCGCAAATATATACTGATAGAATGGCTGAGCTTTTATCGGAACAAAGGGCTGCGACGAAAGAAAATGTGACAAGAAAACAACCCCAAAAATCTTCCTTAAGGGTGGGATGGAAAGGTACTTCCTATTCCCAACATATAATTATTTATCACTGTCAGTACATAAATTCATAAATTCATTATAAAAGATTGTAAATCTATTTTTTTTCAGCCCATTCCTTACTAGCTCTACAAATTTCATGGTTTGAATATTAGCTACAATTGTGAAATATTATATTCCATTTAGCGTTAGAAAATAATCTATCTGCAATAAAACACAACCCCACACAGCATTTAACACATAAAATGTTTTTGTATATCACACCAGTTTGGTTTTACCGACTTAACAGAATAAGTGTTTACGTTTATGTCAAATCATTTACAAAAATAATGTACTAATAAAGACGGGAGAAGCTACTTTATTGCATATAATACAGATACAAACACAAAAACAGTAGATCTTGGTATATATAGTAAGTTTAGTAAGTATAGCCTTTATTAATACTGACTTGAGTCAGTGTGATTCATAAATGAACCATGTGAAAGAATAATTCCCACACTACCAGTCTAAAAAAAATCAAAATTACCTATTTATTTACTATCACCTTTGTATATTTAAGTGATTGTAGGTTTTACGACGTATTTTTCTTCTAAGGCTTAAAAAGTTGCTGGAATAATAATATCATGAACATGCCTTTATAGAATTACACATTGCCGAAAGAATGAGACAAAAAACAACAAAACAATCATGAGAATACATGAATATACCTACATGTTTTCTTAATTGACATTTACCTGCAATTTTTTTTACACTTTTGCATAGTGTAATATCAACACGTTACACATATAGGTAAACAAATGTACAAACCTAAAGACACACATTTTCAATAGCAATACACTTGATACGATGACTTCTAATGTTAAGGTGTTAACAAGAAATAACGTACATATGCAATCTCATGCATATTCTCATACTGTACTGTATGTATACAACTTTAGAATGCAAATGGGTTACTACAAGAAAGTGCAAGTTGGAATATTTTGTACAGCAAAGGTACACAAGTATTGCACAACTTTGTATATAACAATTATCCTCGCTTGGTTAACTCTACTCCCCTACTCGACATTATGAATAAACACAACACATCCTTTTCAAAGCAATCTCAACTGAGCGTATATTTATTTAATGACAGATCTTGGAAATCACTGATTTGTGTCTCGCCAGTTGAGCGAGAAACACTTGAACATTTCGTCTCATATTTATTTTTTGATTGATAGTTGAAAAATAATTTTCAATCATAGGATACTCCAATCTCTTCTTACTAAAAAGTGGAAATAGTGTGAGACAATAAAAAGATTATTCAAAAGTAATTAGAGCATACAGCATAGTATGCTATTTTTGCTGGAGAAATCAAAACTGATACAATAAAGGTTTTCAGGGTCAAGTAAATAAATTGATAGAATTTATAATCAGAAGGTGTTGTTTGGATTTTTATATAAAGTTACATAGCATTTTATAACTGTTTTTAACTTGTTTGGATTTTTCAAAGTCTCGTAAGCTCTAAAATATTATTAGTTAGGTACTGAATATCATAGAAAATAGCAAAAAAGGATTTTTCATCATGAGGACTTTGCTGGAGCTTTCGCTAAACGACTACAGGTAAAATACAACGATTTATTTAATAAGAATTACTTTTAAAAATTTACAGATTCAATGGTTCGGGCAATAAATAGCAGTTAGAGAAACGTGTGTTGGGCTTTTATACATGTAGGAATTAGAAATGCTCAAAGCTCAACTAATAGTGGATTAAGTGTATTATCATGTTTACTTGTAAATCATGTTAAATTTATAGAGAATTTATAATACTAGTTGTGTATTACTTCAGTCATTTCCACAATTTCCACATATTTCCTTACCTACACGAATTACACATACGATCGTAGTATGGATAATTAAATAAATCTACTCAAATAAATCTCATAAATCAAATTTATACATAGTTACATCAAGTTTAAAGTAACATCAACCAACCTGCGTAGTAAATATTCTAAAATAATTCGAATGCAATAAATATGTCAAAAGTTTAACATAGGTGACAAGCACATGTTAATTTGACTGTGAGACGGAAAATTAGTTAGAGACAGATATTCATATTACATAATATCTAGCACCTTACCACATTATTAGAGTACACAGTTTATATGTATTATTAGATTACTCAATTAGGTATTTTACCTATAGTGCTCTAGATTATATAATAAAATGTATATCACCTGGCTAGTCTAATAATCAGGTGCAACAAAATGTCAAACGAATCCTAGACAATATAGGCATAGGTAGTCTCAATCACGTAACGCTGTATTTCAGCAGGTATACCCCTATAACAAAACACCTTTACTCGTACCCTGCACATTGCATTGTCTCAAACGCTTACTTTTATGTAGCTAACGTGTGTATATCCGTGAATATTCGATGCATTCTTATTTCTTATTGCATCAAATGTACATAACCCTTAATTTTAATTTTAATTTGCCGTAATGCTAGCGAATAGAGATAATAATGTTAAGAGTTTCATGTAGCATTTGGGTATGCATTATAGACCTGCAACAGGAAAACACAAAATATATTCTACAATATTAGCATACAAGTGGTAAAGTGGTACAATACAGCGCAATGTATCGTACCTAAATAAACAACAAACACTTTTATCTTTAAGAGGTACATATTATCTTACAATATCCTACCTACCCGTAATTTCGTTATTATGCATCTCGTACAGCAATATACACTCAAACTAATAAATAAGGAAAAAAGAGAAATTTAGGAAGTGCATATAGAATGATAATAGAATATGATAGAGTTGTGAATGTGGAGCGTAGAAGTAATAACTAGTTATAAGAGTACATCACGTCTTATATTTCAATTTGAGACGAAAACATCAACAACCCAACTTTTACAACAATCCAAAATCTCAATTTCAAACTTAGACAAGGGAAACAGATGTAAATAACTTTATTCTGTTACAGAAACGTAGTTACACGAAACATTAGATCTCTGTGGTTGTGGTGTTAATATTAAATAAAATAAAATAATAAAATTTTCCTTAGTACATTTTTAACATCTTTCTTCAATTGCCTCTAATGAAGGATTGATGAGGAACTCAATACTTTGCTATAATTTTCTATTTTCATTTTAAATTCCTGGTTCTTATCACAACTTGCCAGTCTCAATCTCAATTTCTATCCCCAGCTAAAACCTACAAAAAACATTTCAGATTATATTATTCAAATTTTATTACTGAAAGCAGTAATAAAAGTAGTAATAATTATTCATTTGTAGGTAATTAAACCCAATACATTTAGTACTATGCTACTATGTGGCAAAAAAGCATAATTATGTATAATAATATCATATGAAATAATTGTGTTTTTATTTCGATAGTTATTGTATGTTGATAGGATTTTTCATCTACATTTTTTACTGACCTTGATGGTCCAAGAAAAATGTTAGGTAGGGACTTGTACCTCTACCATACCTCTACCTACTATTTTAGGCTTGAGTACTGCATCTAACTAAACTGCATCTAAAAATATTTAATATAATTTCCTCATGTCTGCATATTCTTTTACAATTGACTTTGTGATTAGAATGAATGGTCACCCGAAACAATAATTACTTGTACACTTGTAATGTAATATGCAATGAGTTACTAGCAAAAGTCATTATATTCATTAAGTACGCATTGACATTATAAATTAAATAATTTGTCTATCCTATTTAATTCTGTCCATTAATTCCATATACCTAGACTACTAGACTACGATCGAATAATCATTGACACTACAGGTGATAATATTTTATATGCACACAAAGGATATATGGATCATGATGATATTGTAACATTGAGCAAGATGTCGTGTTACAAATAGTTATTAGAGTCATTATTTTTAGAGATTGTAATGTATGTGCAAATAGATTTTTTGTAACCCTGTCGAAAATAAACGTTAAATGATTTTGTTGATTCAGCAAACAAAAGACAAAGGATGAGCAAAGATTGAGTTATTTCAACATTGTTGGAGAGACTCCTCTGTTGGGATTGACGCTTGGGCAATTGATTGATAATGCGGCACGTAAATATGGAGAAAGAGAAGGCCTGGTCGTTCCATTTCAAAATATTCGCAAGACATTCACACAACTCAAATCAGAGGTACTTAAATACATCTTTATATTATCTGTTCATCTCCATATGATATTCTTACCCTATGGAATATTTAAAGATTCTAGCATTTTGCATTTTTATCTTTCACGTGTGTGTGCGTGTGAAGAAAAATTAATAATTACACAAGAATGTACTCTGTAACATTTGTTTGCTTAGCAAACCCACTTACACTTATTCGTAGTTTACACAAACAGTAATTTCTAGTTAAATGTTAACAATAGTTGTGCAATGCTTAGGTATAATAGATTTAGACTTACATAAATAAATTTAATATAGGTAGGTATATGATCTGGTACGTGCAGGTGCAATCAATGCGCTATACTCGTATTTTTGGGTATGTGAATTTTTTATGTGTGTTTGATTTTAGATAGATGACTTAGCTCGGGGATTTTTAGCCATTGGCCTTCAAAAGGGAGACCGTTTGGCATTGTGGAGTTTGAACACGTACGAGTACTACTTAACACAAATGGCAGCTTGGAAATCCGGATTAATTCTAGTAATTTTTCTATTTTCGTTTTTTGCTTGGTTGCTGAGCAGAATATGGAATAGGAAGAAAATATACACGTTGGTGATTTTAGTGGTTTTTGAGAAATAGAATAAAAAGTTGGGATTTTCATTAATATATCCGTACGATATAATATTATTACCTTCATACAAGGGCGTATACAGGTCATACATGGGGAGGGGGGGCTTGAGCAAAATTAGGTTATATTATGTGTGCAAATTAGGGTCCAAATTCAGCGTAAAATACATCAAATTCATTCTGATTTAATATGCAGTTTAATAGGTACATATAATAATGTGTATAATAATTATGAATTATAATTATTATGAATTTTAAAAGGTTTGTATTAATGCTGCTTACCAAAGCCGAGAGCTTTTGCATTGTCTGAACAAAGTTGGTGTCAAAGCCATCGTTTTTTCAAAACCATTTCGAACACAAAATTTCTACGACATTCTCGTCCGCTCTGTCCCAGAAATAATTTCTTCACAGCCAGGCAAACTTACCAGTAAACAAGCTCCTGAGCTTGAAATCGTTATATCTGTTGAACCCAACTGCAAGTAAGTTACACTGACGTGTAGACACATTTACAAAATATTATAAAAACTTTTTCTAATTAAGTAAACTATAGGTCTGAATTGCAGCGTTTTTATTTGTTGTTACAGAGGAACTTTTTCGTTTGCACAAATTATGAACTTTGGAAGCAATAACATTTTAGCAAATAGTTTGGAAGAGTTAAACATTCAATTTGATGACATTTCTACTTTGTTTTTTACCTCGGTACTGTATAACACTCATACAATTTAGCGTAGCATGTGTATTTTCCCATTAATCGTAAAAGAGAATAATATTATATTATAATATTAATGAAAACATTGATTTTTGGTTTAGGGAACTACTGGAAGTCCCAAAGCTGCAATGATTTCACACCACAGTCTTGTGAACAACGGATTTTTTGTTGGCAAACGTTTGAGCATTTCCGAAGAAGTATTTTTTTAAATTCATTCATTTCCACAATTTTTTACTCTATAGCTTAACATTTCCTATGAATTTGTTAATTTGTTTTAGGACAAAATATGTCTTCCTGTTCCTTTGTTTCACGTGTATGGTTGTCAAATTGGGGCCATCGCATCCATTCACTACGGAGCTGCTCTCGTTTTACCGTCTTACGGCTACGATGCAAATGCTATCGTTCAAGTTTCTAAATCTGAAAAGTAATGCCAACCATTTTTCACTCAAAATTTTTTTAAAAACCGGAAAACAGTAAATAAAAAATGTTTTACATGTTTTAGCTGCACTATACTTGTTGGAACTCCCACAATGTTTTCTGATGTTTTAAAAGCAGTGGATCAATACGATTATAAAGTTGTGACACTAAAGAAGGCTGTAACAGGCGGAGCAGTTTGTTCGGAAAAATTGATTCAGGATATGAAATTGAAACTGTCAATTCAATTTGTTTCGGTAAAATATCCATTTTAATTTTTTTAAAGGTTAGTTTTTTAAGTTATATAATATTGTAGATCATTAATGTCAGTAATGTTTATTTCTATCAGAATAATTACGGAATGACTGAAATTGGTTCAGCATACCAAAGCATTTCTACAGACTCGGACAATGTTACTTGTAGCTCAGTGGGCTTTCCAGGAGAACACATTGAGGTTTTATGAATATTTTGAAATATTAAACATAGAAACTATTTATAAAAGACAAATTACTGATTTCGAATGTATTTCTAGGTAAAACTTGTAAGTAAACATGGAAATATTGTTCCTATTGGTCATGAAGGAGAATTGTGTGTACGAGGCTATAATGTGATGCATGGCTACTGGGGAGAACCGGAGAAAACATTAGATGTTCTTGAACCATCCAGATGGTTTCATACTGGGTAAAAACAATTTTTTTTTAAATGTGAATTAAACTAGCTGAAATTTTGATACAATCAATTTTTGTTTCGAAATAGGGATGTGTTCGTTATGCATGATACATGTCACGCTCAAGTAGTAGGGCGAATAAAGGAAATGATCAATCGCGGTGGAGAAAATGTTTATCCTAGAGAAGTGGAAGATTTTCTCAAAACTCATTCAAAAATTGAGGAAGCTCAGGTTTTCGGTGTGCCCGACGATCGGATGGGGGAAGAACCTGCAGTGTGGATTCGATTGAAACAATATGAATTTTTAACCCCGGACGAAATCAAATCGTTTTGCAAAGGGCAGGTTAGTTTCAGTTTCCATTTAAATAACATTAGAATAAATTCCTCCACTAATAATACTTATCTAATTGAATTTTTTAATAGAAATAATTTTTAAGAAAAATTATATCATTATGATTTTAGTTGGATATAATGTTTTAATTGCTTTTTGTTTGTGATTACATAGATTTCACACTTCAAAATACCAAAGTACATTATTTTTAAAGAAGACTTTCCACGCACCCCTCTTGGTAAGGTCCAAAAGTTCAGAATGCGAGAAGAAACTATGAAGCTATTGAAACTGACTGTAATATAAAACTGAAAATACGTGCGATACGTAAAGCTTTCCTAAACAGATTTGTATACCTTTTATGAATAACTGCACATTTTTTGTCTATGATGTACCTAATTCATTTTAATGTTAATGTTTGTAATGTTCTAAAATACTATCGAACACGGTAGTGGTAAACCAAATAAAGACAATTATTATTCCTCTTACGAAAAATGGAAGATCATGGATACTTTTATTATAAAGATAAAAAATAATATGTTGTTGTAGGTACTTTCATTAATGTGTTACTTCGCTCACAAGCGACAGAGATGAGAATTCCAACATGTGGTTTGAGATAAAAATTTACCTGTCGAAAGAGACCCTGATAAAATAAGTTAAGTTCGTGGTGGTCAGTGAAACATGATACGCTGTAGGGTCAATAGGGCTTAATACACAATTTAACACAGATTTTCATATAGAGCCTTAATTCTGATCCTTCAAAAATCTATCCATTGCATTTGTAAACTACAATATGTGCGAGTAGACATAGACACTCATTATTAGATTAAATTCATATCTGTATTTTTCAAAGGTATAACATTTAGTAATTGTAGGTAATGAAAGAAAGAAATTGATTATGGTTTCAATTATGTATTTTTTTGTTTCTAGTTTCTACTAAATAAATACTAAAAATACGTAGCTATAAGCGCTAACATTATATCATATTTATTATTAGTACTGATTAAGAATATTATTAGAGATAAAATATACAATATAAGGTTAGCTCATTGCCATTGTAAGTGCAACGTAATTTTTATATACAAGGACCTAATAGGAAGTAAGGTACTTTGACACGTATTTGGCATTTATAATATAACCGCACCAAAAAAGTTGTCTGGGAATAATGAAAAATATGCCTATTTGAATAACTTATGTGGAAGCATTCTTCTATGGTTTAAAGGTAATGATCGTGAGAAATATACTTAATTTATCTATACCTATATTTCAAATAAAGTTTCCAGAGAAGCTTCCTCAGGAAAAATATTTCCATTGTACAATTTGTACTACAGCGCAATTTAAAGAGTATGGGCATTTAACATCCGTAGAAGATTGGGAGAATCTTCATATTATACCTACACCTACACTATACTGTAATGATGCAGGTAAATTCAGTATCAACAAAGACATGCTTCACATTCACACTAGTTCTTATGTGTACAGAACTTGATGTAGAGTCTGTAGAGTCTAGGACGAGGCTTTAGAGAGAATACTCACATATCTATATAGCTAAATATGTATACAAGTTTTTAATATGAGAGCTGTTTTTTTAAATGCGACTAATTTTTTAGGAATGCAGTAATAACAAAGTAAAAACTAGTTTTGTCATTTTTCACTGTTTGAATTTTATTGCTATATAATTTGTTGTTGTTGACATGTAGAATCTCCGCGGAAAACAGCTCAATGTAATCCTACCAGGACAGGAGTATAAAAACATTTCTCCATAAAACTACACAAAATAATCACCTACTTATTTACAACTTAAGGATTTATGTTTAACATTAGGGAAAAAACAAAAATGTAAATCATGTTATATATTCATTCTTAACTATATTCTTAAAGCACAAAGCATACATGTACAAAAAATAACAAAAGAGTAGGTCTACAGGTACTACTAATGTTTTAACTCATTCTTTCAACAACGCAGTGTTTGTGCTTGGACAAGGTTGACCACAATGTTTATTACGACAAAAAAACCAAACGGGTAAACATTGTTGGCACCGCATGTATACAGTTCGAATTCTGTGTCGACGGATCTAAACCAATTGATTGTGTTACACAGGCAATAACCGTTGCTCATATTCTTTGGAACATTGAGCGTGACTCCTATTCTGCACTCTGAAGGCCAGGCACATGGATAATATCGTTTAGGAACACCATGAGTAAGTTTCTTCAAATGTTTTTCTGGAATGATTGGGTTGGGAAAATAACATTGAAATCCAGGCCGAACATAACAAGTGTTATTTTCCAATCTCATCGTTGTTGCGTTGCAAGCACAAATTCCTTCTGTCTCGCTGGTTTCAACAGTTTCACCCTCATCTTCATCTTCGTCTTGCGGTAGAGAACATGTACTGTAATTTGCACATTGGTTTACACCAATTAAACTGCATCGGCTTCCTATTTCTAATAATTCAATCTCCTCGTGTTCTTTCTTCCTTTCAACAAGATTTGTGTTCAAGGACAATGCTGCGGTTGTCAGAAACACAATTACCAAACTTCCAAAAAGACCCATTCTGGTGTTGAGGAGTTTAATATGCGGATGAAATTGACTCGAAGCTTATTAAACTTGAAAATACAAAAAACAATTAAATTAGTGGCTAAATTCCTTGATCATCAAACTACAGGGATACAAATAAATACTTGATTCAAATGGGAATTAATGGGATTTCTATTTAGTGTGGATTTTTTATAAATTAGTCGTAATGGTATCGTGATTAAAATCACCTTGATTATTTAGTCAATGTCGGCACGGCTGGAGTTTTTGCGAGAAAACTTTTGGAAAAGGTTTCAAAGAAATCTTCAAATTGTTTTGGGTGCAAAGAGAGAACTTAGACTAAGGTCCCTGCTGTAACCACAGAATTACTCATGATTGAAAGTTAATGATTGGCAATTGCTTTTTTCTTTTCTTTTATTTTCGATCTGGATCCAGGGTTCCACTGCCAAACTGACAATGAATGTGGTTTAATTTTAACAGAAAATAATACCTACAAAGTTTGGGTACGTTCTAGGAGACAGTTCAGGAAATTCTGTATCACTCTTCTGGTAGGTCACTGGACGTTTCAGTGTAATCTAATCAGATTAATATTGTGGACAGAAAATTCAACGATTAAGCAATTAGCCCCAGTTTGTTTTATTAATTTTGTCTCAAAGTGTATAGTAGGTATATCAGTACATACACATGTCACATAGGTATGTATTAATGCAAGATAATCCTGGTATTAATGTACATTATTGTATCCTTAGCATAGTTAAATATAGCGAGTTGATAATATTAAACGGGTGTTTATAATTATGTACAGGACAAATGCCCTCAACATGTACACGTTATATTAGTAATATACCTGATTCTAATGATAAATAAATACTTGTTAACAATATTGATTTAGATTGGTATATACAAAAACTTGTAATTGACTATAGTTTAGACTGCTTAATTGCTTCATAGCTTCTCCTTTTGGGCATTGACCTTTTTCAATCCACGATAATTTGGTAATTACTTAATGCACCCGTTATAAACGCAATCAATTTGCATATACACATAAAAATGCTAGCTTGTGTATTTTCTGTCTCTCCCAGACAAATTTCCCAAACAGATTCCATAATTAAATTTTGAAGTAGATTTAAAAGTTATCCTCTTCAGCATGTTCGACATGTCATTTTAATACATTATCATAGACGTATTCAACACTTACATAGAAAATATTAAATAAGGTAAACCTTCTGTATCCAGGCTTGATGTTATATCTCTTTTAATGTTTTTTATTAAGTATCATTTAATTTCCTATTACTTGTATTATTTATTATATTTTGAATTTGTAAGAAACACTATTATGTAGATTTCTCGATCTTATTATTATATTACATTGTGGAATTGTATCATATTTAGTTTAAATAATGTAATATTATAGGTATTATGTAGCTTATTTTTATTTATTCGTATTTTAATTTGCAATACAATTTTGTTTTTCGAATTAAAAATTATTAATCTTCGTCAATTTTTTTAAACATAGCTTTATTTACCAATTTAAAGATAAAACATTCAGCTTCAGTTTAGATTAATTTTTAGTTACTGCGTTGTAGTATGCATGTAGGTATACAATACATATCATTTTAGAGTAGTTTTCTACTATTTACTAAAATACTAATGAAATTCTAGACATTATAATATTTTTATCAGGAATATTAGGTAAATAACATGCATCCACGTGCCTAAGAGATTGACTAATAAACTAATAATAGCTGCACTAATAAAGTAAACTACATCAATTGCTATTGTTTTATTCATGGAAATATTAATAAATACATTATTTACAACCTACCTATATGGAAAGAGTTGAGAGATGGAAATAGCTAAAAATGGTGAAAAAAAAATTGAGAAAAATGTCGAAAATATTTTTTGGGAAAAATGACCAAAACATCTAGTGTAATTTTTGAAGGGGCAATTGCCCTCTTCGCCACTCCTTCAATACAGCCTTGACATGGTCCACTTTTGATACACTTATATTTCGCAATAATGTACATGAGACAAAACAATTTACCTGCCAATAATATATGCAATAATAAAATACAATTATCACACTACAATATTGCACAGAGACAGAAGTAATCATAGCCCATAATATATTTAATATTTACCTATGTGGAAGTATTAACAGATTTTTCTGTCAGCAATTCTCTCACAGCTTTGGTTTACTACAGCTGCAGGTATTTGTGCAGTATTCTTCATATTATACCTTTCCTTTCGTATATGGAGCTCATAATTAAACAATGCAAGTGAATTGATACTGAATATGTAATTACAAGATAATGAATATTTACTTACAGTATGAAAAAGGCAATAATTTATATTTTTATGATGATAATTACTTTAACTACCTAAATAATTAATGATCAGTTTATATGGACACAGATTTATCATAGCTGTAGTAGAAATGAGTAGGTACGTTAGTATTCCAGTAAGCTAAGGATCATTTGAGACAACAACGCATTAAAAAACTGTGCACTAGAGTTTTAGACAGAATTCAAACAAAATTTGACCCTCGATTGACGTTTTGATAATTGCTTTGGAATTTACATAAAAATAAATATAATTGCAATGGTTTTTAAGAGTAATGGTGTTTTTAATTTAATTGCAACGATTTTTTGCATAACATTGCATTCTCGGTGTGCTCCCAACATTTTAGTCAATGCAGACAAACACCCTCTGAAAACTCTTGGTAGGTGAACTTGGTGAGCAATTAATATTATTGCTCCTTCGTAATCAAATTCATTTCATTCTTTTAGGCCAAATATTTTGTTAAAAACAAAGATTAGAGAACTTGTGTTTTAAAGAAATTTTTTATTCACATGATAATTTACACTACAGGTAAACTACTAAGAAATGCAGATCTAGTGAATTTCACCATATCTGGGTTTTCTGCTGGAGGGGCTCAGGCAATGCAGTTTCATTTTGCCCATTCTTCACGCGTGCATGGTGTAGGAATATTTTCTGGAGGTATAAAAAAGACTAAAAAATATTCATTTTTAATATGTTTTTATATAAAAAATGACATAATTTTTTGGAAAACAATTGGTTGTAGTGCCGTATTTGTACGGTCTTGATAGGACACGTGAAGATTTTTATGTGAACGATCCTAAGAGTATGAACATGAGTAAAACAGAAGCTTATATCAATTCTTCAGTTGCAAGAGGTCTAATAGACCCACCTGAATTTTTGTCCAGGAGTCCTGTGTACGTTTATCATGGGACAAGAGATACCATTGTGAATCCAGGTAAAAGCACATAAGCACAAAACCTCACTATGGACATTTTAATTTAAAAATATATCTGCCAAATCAATATACCATATTATGCCATATATATACCTATGGACACTTTGCTTTGTAAATCATTTCAAAAATGCAAATATATATAAATTATATGCATTAATTTTAGTCATTTCCATCCAGGTAGCGCAGAAATGATTGAGAAGATTTATAACAAGTATAACGTGTATCCGAATAAACAAATAACCGAATCAGAACACGGAATGGTAATTTAAAAAAAAACATTATAACTCTTTCCATCAACGATGATTTTTAATATGTAGCAACATTTTGTTATAAAACATGAAAATAAATAAAAACATATTTTAGCCCACAGATAACGATCATTCTGGTGGACCCTGTGGCACACTGAACCTAATAGCCGGCTTAGTAAATAACTGCCAATATAAAGGCGTCTTTGACATGTTCAATTATCTTTATGGGGGAAATCTAAGAAAACCCGTTGGAAATGTTGAGTTAAAAGGAGAATTTGTAGAGTTTGATCAAACACAATTTTTTGATGATGGCAATCCTCGAGCTGCAAGCATGGATAGCATTGGATATGCTTATATACCTTCTGGGTGTACCTCAACAAATCGCACTTGCCGACTAAGTTTCGCTTTACATGGATGTATTCAAAGCAGGTCCCACACAATTGGCCACAATCCCATTCTTGAATTTGTCATATTGGTTTAATATCATATCAGTATGTAAGAAACTTTAAATGAAACTAATATGATTTTGCTAATTCTAATTCCCCGAAAGGGGAAATTATGCAGACAATCGTACGGAGACAAGTTTGCTCGAACAACGGGATATTTAGAGACAGCAGAATTGAATGATATAGTTTTAGTCTTTCCACAAGCCAAGCCTTACATGATGAAGCCTAAAAATCCTTCGGGATGTTGGGATTGGTGGGGATTTACGGGCGAAGGATATGGTAATAATATTTTCAGAATCTATTATTCCTATACACAAATTGACTTTTTTAATTGTAATAATAAAAGTAATAATGCGCAAGATTTTTGCAAGGAATAGTTACTTATGTAAGAAAAAACATGATACTTATTTATTAAATTCAGCAACAAAAGATGGGAAGCAAATTACTGCATTGAAACGCATGATGGACAGGATGTTGGTTGGATAGTCTACATGATGAATGAATAATGAACACTATAGCAAACAATATTATGAAAGTACGAATCAAGAGGCGAAAACTTACGAAATATTTGTATAACAAGTTATATTTATTTTCATTAATGTGTAAAATTCATTTTTCAGAAAACAAAAGTCATATGCATGCACAAATGCGCAAATATAATGTTTGTACCAAACGTTGACAGTTTATAATAGTATACATATTTTAATACAATCTTACAATTAATGCCACAATGAATGCAGAAATGGAAAGTGACAAATACAAAACTTATAAAACAATACAAAAATGAAAGAAGTGGTAAATGGAAATACTTCCTTAATAATAAATATCTATTAATTATCTATACACTACTAATGGGTACAATATTATAATATAATAATAATATCCTACAGATTTAGTTGTACAAGTAGTAATTCGGAAGAGATTCGTAGTAGACACAGATAATTTACGACATACATATATCGTACTATTATATATTTAAATACTTCGCACTGCTTTGTTCCTTAAGAAAGTATACGTAGTTGTAGATATCTCCATTCAAGCAGTTAGTTATGAATGAGCAAAAATACTTTCATAGAATTTCATTGTATATGTATTTTGATACTGAATTTTTTCAGTCAGCCATTATTTGTAATGTGTCGTTTTAGAAAATATTACATTTATATTGGAATAATAAACGCAAAAAATTTCAGGTAGAAAAACAGTTTTTCCTATGACTAAACTTCAATAAAGTTTAAGAAACTATCATTAAATCCAGAATACAAACTCCGAATTATAAATTTTCATACAAAACTATTGGGTTTATATCATCATTACTCTGAGAGATAACAATCAACCAAACAGATACGGAAAACCTTTAAAAAATTGCTAGTAGTTCCATACGTTTAATGGAATTCCGAAATTTCACATGTTTGTAGTTTGTACTGGGACGGGGAAAATTACATTACAATGGGACGGAATTGAATTCCTTGTTAGCGTCTGTAGCTGTAATAGTCGATACAAAATTAGTAATGCCAGTTTCAATCACCGTTCCATTAACATTTCCAAAATTGTTACACTGGTAAATCGCCCCCGTTTAGCAAATTATAACTATTTGTAGGGGAGAGCGATATGGGGTGCATGGAATGGTGACTTCCTAATAAACCACTCATCATTGTCAACCGGGGAGACAGAACAGCGGCAAGCGATGCAGATCCTCCAGTTCTCAATGACAACCTATTTAACAAAGAATCCAACTGTTTTTCTCTATATTGATACCTGGAGTCGAGATCATCTACTTTTTGCGTTAACGAGAGCAAAATTTCATTTTCCTGCAAAATAAAAACTTCAATTTACAAATTGGCCTTATATTACATTTACAATTCCAAGTTCATACAACTGTATATTTCATAGCACCACATTAAAAACAAAATCGTGACAAAGTAATACTATGTATTAACTTATCATATGACTACTATCAATGTAATTGCATGTCAATGTTTAGAAAATTCCATACTAAAAAACATTATCAAGTTACAGAAACTTACTGGTTTCTTCATTTCATCTGCTGCGGCGCATCTTTTCGTCAATTCTGTAACCCTAAATTCTAATCTCTCCTTTTCTTGTTTCCAATTTCCCAGTTGCATCTCCATTGCTTTAAAGGACGAGATGTGCTCTTTGAGGGCAATTATAACTTTATTTTGTGTCTGAACTCGCTCGCGAAGATCTTCCAAAACACACAAATCCACATCGTTCGTGTCTCCCTTTACATCACTAAGGAAGTCCACAGTTTTGGCTTTCATTTTTGAGCGCAGTTCATTTATCTAAACGTACCAAGGAGCAAATTAGATTGGAACTAATGGGTTTACCAATGGTTTGATTATAATGCATTATATCGCGAGTAGAACTACTTGTTTCTCTTGTTCCTCAATTAGACGCTTTTTTTCTTCCATAAGCAGTTCAAATTGTTCTCTTTCGCTTTCCAGCGCTGCTTGCAATATCTTAACTGTTTCTGGAACTCCTTTGGGTGCTGAATTTGGCTCTGCAATGGTAAAATGAAGTTTAGGTATATTACATTATGCGTATTAGTCACGAATAATTACAAAATATTTAGGGTTGGTTTAAAGATTTTTGCTTACTTTTTGTAGCATCTGTAGCTCCTTTAATCTTGCTAATTTTTCCAGGCTTTAGTGCCAAATCAGTTTTGGCTCGAGTGAGACCTTTAAAAACAGTATTAGCCGCCCCCGAAGTCGAACTGAGGTATTTCTCTCGTTCCCTTTTCAAATTCGTATTAGTTCTTTTTAATTCTGCCAATTCTTTTCGTGCTTTTATTATCTCCTTTTCTTTTTCCGCTAGTTCACTTTTAAATGACTTGATGGCGAGGCTTAATGTGGCTGAATCTTGTTTACTACTAACAGCTGCAGCTGAATTTGCCGTGCTTTTAGCTGCAATTTCTAATTCTCTTTTGTATCGATTTATCTCCGATTTCCAATGACTAATTTCATTTTGACTCTTGTCTAATTTTGCAGTTAATTCTTCAATGGCAGAACCAGAGTCTGTCGTGGCTTGAGGATTAGCAGTAGAATTATTTTTGTTTGCTTCAGCTAATTTGTGTTCCAATTCTTGAATTCGAGCTTCGTATTTAGACTAAAATTACAAAACAATTGTTTTATTAGTTGTTCAAAAAAGGTTCATATTTCATATTCAATAAGGTTGATATAATATGTTATATTATAATTTTGCCAGCTTTCAATGATTCAATTTCAATGGTCGATTTTATACACGATAACTTTGCACGCATTTATACCTTAATTATTATGGATTCCTCTACTCAGTTTACTTATTATTTTATTCATTAATTTAGCAGGTTAATTTGTTTACAACTTACAAACTCAGCTGAACCTTCTGTGTTTCCAGACGCAATCTCTAGTTCCCTTTTATAACGATTTATTTCTGATTTGTAATGACTAATTTCACTTTGACTCTTCTCTAATTTTCCACTTAATTCTTCAATGGCTGCATAAGAGGCTGATTTGGTTTGAGTAAGAGAAGATTTTTTGTTTGCCTCAGATAATTTGTGTTCTAGTTCTCGAATTTTGTCCTCGTATTTGGACTAAAATATGGTGGAGTATTATCTGATTAGACTAGTTAGATAAAAGATTAGAAGTTCTGCCCTAATCTTTTAATGTTATTAACATTAATACCAATGTGGCATTTTTATCTGTTTTTCTTATACCACGCTTTGATATATGACATTTTTAAAAAACCTAAACATCAACTATCCTCTTTTAAAAAAAAATACTTCTCAATGCAGTTTAATAAAAAAAATATGTATAAAATAGCTTACCTTAATGTGATTCAGTTTCTGCTGAAATTCCTTCAACCTCTCCTTAGCATCAGAATCATTTTTGGCAAGCTCTTGCTCCAATTGCATGATTCGACTTTCCAACACCGGTACTTGGGAACTTTTTCTCTTCGGCGAGCCTTGTGCAGCATTATCTCCTTTAGTGGCCTTGGTATCTTGAAGCGCCAGGGCTGCATTCGGATCTCTGCTATACAGAATTCTCTGAAGAGTTCGTACTTGCTTATTTAAATTACGAATCGTCTTTTGATATTCGTCTTCCTTTTCTTGAGATAATTCCGGTGTTTTTGTCTTCTTGCCACTTACTGGACGAGTTTCCTATAAAACAAAGTGGTAAGTAATTGAGCAACTTGTCTCTGTATATTAGGTACTTCTATAAACATATTTAATGTATTTACATTACAGGCAATTTCACTACCTGAGTATTTCTAAGTAAAAAAATTTCACGTTTCAGATCAGTGATGAGTTCTGTTTTTGCACAAGATTCTTGCTGAAGTCTGTCTATTTCGTTTTTTGTAGCTGTTCCCAACAAGGGAGACGAACTCGAGTGAGCTAATCGATTGACCTTTAGAGTAGCTATCTCAGTTTTTAAAGAGTTTATTTTTTCTTCGTATTGATTTTTCTCAAAAGCCCAAACTGTCTGCAAAACATTTAAGTATTGCTCATTTGAATATTAGGCATTTCATTTAAATGTTTTCATGATTACAAAGCTCACCTGATGGTTCTTTATCTGGCCATACAACTTTTGACTATCATCTTGATATGCTTCCAAAAGTTTTTCCTGTCTAGATATTTCAGTTTTTAATTTCTCAATTATTAAACCATTTATTCCACTGCCGATTTCTGGGGAATTGGCAAATATTTCCTCGAGAGTTGGAATTCCTTCACCAGCACCCATTTTGGATAGGGGTAACTATAAATGAGCAATAGGCAATGAACAAATCTTTTGTAAATAGTAAAATTTGCTATGAAGAAAAATATGTTTCGAATTTTAAGAATAGTTGTCTAAAAACTGACTTACATTTATGGCATTAGAGCTGTCACCATTTCCATCACCTCCTCCAGATTTTTGATTTCTAACAGCACTTAGCTTCTTCCTTGTATTCTGTTTTGTTCCCTTAGGGGCGTAAACAGACCTAGGATTGTTAGGATTATACTTCCCTATTTCGACCTCCGTGTTACTTAAGCATTGAGTTTTCAGAAGATTTACAGTGGGGACTTCAGGATTTACTCCATTCTGTTTAAGTAATTCACTACTAACTAAATCGTTAAATCTATCCGTAAAGTTTGCAGGATTTCTGGGATTCCAGCTTGGTTCTGGTTTACTCTGTTTACTGTTTGTACTTTGGGTTTTCACACTAGCTTTAGACATATTTGACAAATGCTCCGATATGCTATGGCTAGTTTCGGCAGAGGTTTGAACTACAGATTTTCGTTGACTCGATCCTGAATTCGTTTTTGACTTAGACTTGCATTGAGGTGTAGGAAGATTACCCGGTATAGGCTTATGAACCTCCTCGAGATCAACATTGACACTTTGCTCCAACTCGTCATATTCTCGCAGCACTTCTTCCAAAGATCTATCACCCACTCCAACTGAAGCAACGGAAGAGGGTGCAGAATGTTTGGTTGATTTATCACTATTTTGTTGAATTCTCTTCTCCATATTTATTAAGTTTTCAACTGTCTGTAATTCTCGAGAAAACGCTTCTGAAATATTAATAGCAGGAGGTGGTCCAGAAGCTAAATCTTGTTTTGGGTCAAACTGATCAAAGTTTGGGGGATCTTCCCCATAATCAAAATTGAGAGTCGTTTCCAGAACACTCTGAGACTTTTCCAATTTTTCAATTTTACGCATAATGCTTTCAAGTTCATCAAAGTCTGGTGAAAGAGCTTGTCCCTTGTCATCACCATAATTTTTAAAGAATTTGTTAACTTTTCCAATTGTGGACGTCGATTTACTCGTTGAAGTTGTCTCACTTTCCCCTTTAGATTCTAAATTGAAATATTATTATTTAGTTAAAATATTAATTATAATTATACTCATTTGTCATTTACTCATACTTAAAGCATTGCAAAATTTGCTCTAAAATGGGTAAATAATATTAAAACGTAATAGCAAGGCTTTTTAAAGACTATTCAATCTTTGGCTGGGGTTGGGTGGTCTTTTAAACTTTAAACACCTTGGGTACTTTTTATAAACCCTCCCTTGTTCGCAACATTGACAATAGCAGAATTCTCACCTTTAATTTGTCTATTGTTTTGTTCCTCTGGAGGAATACTATTTGCCCCTTCCCCCATTGCATCAGAAATAGACTCATCCAAAGATTCATTTACATTTACGTCTTGTTCTTCTTCATCGCCTTCAATTACGTCCGATTGAATAAACTGTGAAGTATCAGCTGATGCAGTTCCACTAACCGAAACCTCATCTTCAAATTCTTCAGAGTATACTTCCTTTTGTGACATTTTCGGATTTGTTGAAAGTTCAAGTTATCTGATGTCTATAAAATAAACCAAGAAACACAAATAAGAATTAGTATTCAAAATTGGATGATCAGGCAGTTGAGCCACACAGCAAATAAAAGTGAGAAATTCAATATTCAAAAAAGTCTTCTTCAAAAAATAAAAAAACAAGGTAAAAAAATTATAACGACAAATTCATATTTTTACAATAATTAGATCTACTGTGACTTGTCAAATAATAACCAAAGTATTTACCATTTACGTTTAATTTTTAGACTTATTTGTTAGGTAATTAAGTTTACAGTTGTCCAGTAGTTCAGGCGGTTTAAAAACTCTTGTGTTCTATTCTATCTGTGTGCTGAAATCTTAGAAAAATGTCTATAAAATGAGGCTTGCACTTTGGTCAACTTACGGTGGACATCTGTCAGTTCGATGACAATGACAATGAGGAGAAATTATCTGAGGATGTCACAAATTTTCGTTAAATCTCTGTCATTTCTATGCAAGCAGAGCAACCAGAAGATCTTTGTTTTGTTTTGGTTGACAGGATAACAACGGATTCTTCTGGACCGGAGGATTGCTCCGTCGTAGAAAGTTCAAAATACGATCACGTTGCTTGACTTGATGGTAGCGCAAAACTCAAAGGAACCGCATTGTTTATAAATCCGACTCACAACTTTGGACTTCAACTTTGACTCATTTCCGTTTCAGTTTTTTGGAATCTTTGGAAGTTTTATTTTATTTTGCTTGTTCCTTGAAGTACGATAAAGTTGTCTTGGAAAATATACGAATTTTGCAATTATAAAAGCACATACAATTTGAAAAATGTCAGAAGCTTTAGTCGAAAAAGTTCATACTGTTGCAGCTGTAAGGTTGGAAAGTCATGTTGGAATTCTCCTTCGTATCGGAACGCATCCAAGGTTTAATGCAACTTTGAAAGAAAGGTTAATTTTATTTAAAAAAAATCATTCGCATAATAACAATAATTTTTGCAAGTAATGAATTAAGTAGAAATCGGTAGGTGCTAGCATTTTAATGGGTTTTTGTAAATTGTACAGGTTTTCGGACTTTCATGTTAACGAGATTGATGTAGAAGGAAATATTGTTCACTTGACGTCTGTGTTGGCACCGATTGAGGGTAGATATACTTTATCCGATTTTTACGTTAAAATTAATATCGACGATATTGTTGGAGAATAAAATGAATTTGAATGGCTTACTCAGAAAAAGCTAGTACCGAAAATCCTGAAGATGCGGAAGTGAACAAATGTCTAACAGAGGAAGTGAGAACAAAAATATCCGATTTGCAGCAGCAGCTTTTGGAAAGGAATAGGAACTTTAGAAACAGTAAAATAGAAATCGACGTATGTCACTGATTTGTATTCTCATTTTGTTTAATTTAACAACTTCCATCAATAGCTTTCTTCGAGGCGGCCGAAACGCTAAGTTGCTTAAAACACATCTGTTCACATTACGTAAAAAGTTGTCGTCTTATATCGATTGGTATTTCAAAACTAAAACATTGAGAAAAGTGTGATTTAGTTCAGTCGATTGAAAAGAAAAAAATATTGTCTTGGGTCAATGTTAAGCATCTCCTTTCGTTTTCGAAATATAAGGTGATGAACATAAAGGGACTTGAAACACATGTGTTTTAGTGGTTCCAAGGTTCCATCACGTTTCAGCGACCTCTAAATCGACTTTTGGAATAGATTAATTGAGCTCTGTACTCTGTATAATGCATACAAAATACAATAAGTGATTTACATGCTGCTTTGAAAATACTACCGTAAATATTTTCAAAACTGTATGCAAACTACTTATTATGTAATATTTTTGCTTGTTTTATTATTTTAACATTTTGTTGCTTCCTTTTAGGTCACTGACTTAGAAAAAGATCAGCGAACTAAAATTCATAATTGGATTTCTAGTTTCGATCAACTTGCTTCTACCACTTTAGAGAAAGATGGGAAAAAGTTCATTGTAGTTTCATCTCAATCAAGTAATTTTGCAATAATTATGATATTCTAATTATTTTATTCCCTATTTACGAAAAAAGAAAGGAAAAAAGAGAACCTTATTAACTTATTATTATTTGCAGACAAAACGTATCGCCGTCCAGCAAATAGAGCCAAGTACACTCATTGTGTTTTATACAAAGAAGGTGTTGAAACGTCCAGTGTAATAGGATATATCGCAAAAAAGCTGAAGTAAGTATCTTTCTAGCAAGCAATATTTTTACCTTCTATTTACTTCCTGTTTATATTCCTGATAAATCTTAGGTGTTCAATCATACTCAGTTTAATATTATTTTTAGTGTAAAGCCAAACCTGATTGCGTATGCTGGAACCAAAGATCGGCAAGCTAAAACTACGCAACGGATTTCTATTCCTAATATTGATGCAAACAAACTAGTCGAAATATCAAACTATTCCAGAAATTCAAAGCTTGGAAATTTTGAATATTTATCGAAGCCAATATTTCTGGGGTGCCTTTCGGGAAACCACTTTAAAATTTTGCTCAAAAATGTAGACGCAGATACAGATTCTATTATTGACGAGAGTATTAATTGCTTAAAAAATAAAGGATTTATTAACTACTATGGGATGCAACGATTCGGATCGTATGAGGTTTCGACACATGAAATCGGCAAAGCTGTACTACAATCAGATTACATTAAGGTAATTTTTACTCTAATGATTCAAGCTCGTTGTCGTTATCCAACTTAAACCTACAGACATCAAGATAATTTTCAAGCAAATAACTCAAAAAATATTAATTTGACTTTCTTTCGCAGGTTTTCGATTTAATTTTAAAGGAAAAAGATAATGACCCGGATTTTTTGAAGAAAGCCAAAGAAGCTTGGTTCAAGCATAGGGATCCACATGAGGCAAAAACATATTTTCCTAGATCGTACAGATCGATTGAATCAAATTTAATGTTTGGTTTATCAAAGTATTACCATAAGAAATTATACTTAGCTGTTTTTCAATCAATTCCGACAAATACGAGACAGTTATACGTCCATGCTGTACAAAGTTACTTGTGGAATCGAATGGCTTCTTATCGCATTGAAAAGTATGGACAAAGGCCCATCGTGGGTGATTTAGTGTACGCTAACCCAACTAAAATTTTGTCTTCCGAAACTGAAACCGAGGTGACTGAACATGCAGGTAAAATTAATAAAATACAGTAAATGTATATCTGCTATATCCGAATTTTCAAGCTAATGAACATTCAGTTAATTTCAATAATGTGTGCCCAATACTTAATCAAAGTTATGATTTACTAATCAGGTGCAGGAAATGACGAGGCTTCTGCTGACACTCCACAAAATGAAGAAACTTCTCAGAAAATGAATGTTATTCTAGTAACGGAGGGCAATAAGTCTATTTATTCTATTTACGATATTCTGATACCGTTACCTGGTCCAGATATCAAGTTTCCTAAAAATGGAGTGAAAGATTTCTATGAAAGTATTTTACGTGAAGAGGGTATTCCAGTGGACTGTTTCTCAAACTCCAGTTCAAAGTAATCCCGTTTTTCATACGATTAATTGAATTTAATCAAAATAATAAATTTTATTATCTGTAGTGTAAAAAGTATTTAAAATGTATTATTAATTCTTGTGATGGATTTCGTAGGGGAGACAGACTCAACGGAGCATACCGAAAAATGATGATTCGCCCAAAAAATGTTTCTTATGAAATCATCCCATATTCTGAAGGCGACAATTTGGATACAGTTATTAAATCTGACTTGGATATCTTAGATATTAAATTACACGTTTTTGAACACAAACCGATGGAAACCGATGATAAAGTTAAAACCGCCATCGATTCGGTGAAAGATTTACCAATGGACAATGATAAAGTGGAATCCAGTGCTCCAAATGGTGCTAGTGAAACTGTTCTCACCACTGACAAAGAAGTAACCTTACCTTTTAAAGATCCAGAAACAGATTCCAAGCCCGAAGCTCAGATTAAAAATAAAAAATGTGTCAAGGTTGAGTTCTCTCTTCCATCATCATCGTACGCCACTATGGCTCTACGAGAGATGCTTGTTGAAACAGAGAATGTGCACCACAAAACGAAGAAAGAGTTGAAAAGACCTGTTCCTGAAAGTGGTGTTGATGCTTTAGAAGTAGGAGATCAATTAAAAAAACCGAAAATGGATGAAGAAAACGGTTGTGCTGAAGATAAAGATGGCAGTCAATTAAAAGAATGAGTCATTATGTTTAGAAATGACAGAAATTTTTCTCTTCATTAGATCATTTTTCAATCATTTCTTTATGGGCTTCTGTTAATTCACATTTATACGCTACATTGTAATAAGTGACAAGATTTTTTGTTTAATAGTGTACGACTATGTAAAATTATAACGATACAAATGTGCGGATTTTGGCGCATTAAGCCGTTATAAATTAGAATGTAGTTAGGTTATATTTTAAGTTTAATGGACAGTTCCTTAAAATATAAAGCAAATTGTCCTATGATATTTATGTCCAAGAAAATATGAGGTTCGTGTCATGGATTACGTAATTATTTCTACCATTATATTTAGCCATTACAATAATATTTTCTAACACCTAGTTATGTAAAACATTTAATGTAGAGTTTTTATTGGCTAATTGTTGCTACATAAAGTATTGATTACATATTTGTTGTTTTAGATAGGTATGTACAAAGGAAAATTATTAGTAGTATTGCTTGATACGATAAAACCAATAATATTAAATTGCCTAAAACGTTGAATAGGTAGCTATTACACTAATGTAGTATACTAGGTAGACATTAAATTAAAACCGTGAATACGGTGTTCTATACCATATTATATCCAACCTTACATAATTTGAGTACTATAAGGCCTGAGATATTTTACGCCTTTATGGTTCCTACCTTTGAATTTAGGTTAATTGGATAATTTTACTATTTTTAGGTTCTTTATACAGATAATGTAGGTACAATTTGTAATTATGCGTTTATGTTATCGACATAGTCTAGTTTGCTAAGATAAGTACATTATGCTAGAATGTATATTTTAATATTTTCACTTTGCTAATTGAGTTACAGTTTTTGTATTATATAATTGCATATAATAACTGTACTGTAAGACTTCAAAGGAGAATCTGTCAATTTTTAAACCGATTTTCTTTGAAATCTAATTTAGGTATAACCAGTCAAATGAAATAACGATAAGCAAAACTTACATGCAGTCTTACAACTTAGATTCTTACGCAATTCTAATATTTATATATTAACAAGACATTTATACATTACATTGACAATTAGTTTAATATAACATTTACGTATATCTACATACTGTTTGAATAAATACATCTACTCGCCTGGTTAATGCCTCAATTAATAATTCTCATTGTTATTGACTATTGCATTTTTACAATTTACTGCTGCACAAATTTGTTTACACCCGAAGCATCGATGGACGAAAATTCTTGAGATCTTAGTCTTAAGATATCTGAAATCCCTAATCCAATATTAGACATCCCTTGTGAATTAGAAACAGACATTAGCTGTGCAGCTAGCATTTGAGACTCTAGAAGTTTCTGTTGAAAATGAAGTCCCAAGTTGCCCGCAGTTTCTTTAGCGAATCGATAATTCCACTCGAACAACTGTTCCAGAAAAGGATTCGGTCGATTAAACCCAGAAATACCGTCAGTGATTGCACCGTGGAAAAATGGGACTGAAGAGTGCGAAGCCGGAAGAAATCCGGGTAAAGGTGCTATTGCTGCCGTGGGTACTTGAAGTCCGGTTATGCTGCTTAGAGTGTGTGAAACATCGGGAGAAACTGTTGCGGTTATTGACGACGGTGATGTTGTCAAAGAATGAACATGGCTGAGATTGCTGTTGTGGTTGCTTGTAACAGGAATGAGATCGACGCTCATTACCCCCGAATTCTTATTTCCCTGCGATCCTCCACCTCCACCAACGGAAGAATTATTGCTGCAGGTGAGACTCGAGTTGAGGTTTTGCTGTTGCTGGTGTAGCAGACAAGAACGGCAATGTCCATTCACTAACATGTTCAGGGACGATAGAAATGTCCTTTTGCAAGATACACAACTTGAGATAGGATCTTCTTCGTGTGTTCTAAGATGCGCTCGTAGATTGCAAGCTAGAGCAAACTTCTTTCCACATATTTGACAATTGTGGGGTTTGTCACCTGAAACAAAATACAATACCTTTATGTAATATTTTGATTTAATGTTTAATTAGATTAATTGAATCTAGCTTCCAGTGTTTTCAAGTATGTAAGGTATTTTACATTGTGAGTCGGTATAGTATATTTTTCATCATACCCATACCCGAATGTAGTAATAGATGATTTCTCAAGTTGGTTTGCTTCGAAAATCCCCGATGGCAAATCGGGCAATTGTACGGCCAAGAGCCACTGTGAACATACTGATGACTTTTGAGATCTCCGGGAGTTGGAAAAGATTTTCCACACAAAAGACACTTGTGTGGTTTTTCCTGCAATATTCAATTAGGTATCGCAGAAAAAATCATACCAAAAACATAAGTGTATAAAAATCATTATTTCATAGAAAAATCAAGAAAAAAGTGTTATCAGTATGCAGAGAATTATTTTTTATATCAATTTGGGAGAGGAGCAAGGAGATCTGATGATATTAAAACTTAATAAACATTTTCTGGGGGCAAAGATTTTTAATTTTCAACATTTAATGTTCAAAAGAATTTATACTTGAAACCAGTACTATAATAGTAATGCGTGCCTGTAAAGTTATTTTTGAACCTTATTGTGAGTCATTCGATGATAATAGAGATTGGATGAAGCGGTGAATCTTTTGCCACAGATAGGACACTGATGGGGCTTCTCCCCGCTGTGAATTCTCCTGTGAGTATTGAGACTGCTACTGGTGCTGAATCCCTTGCTACAAACATCACAAATGTGCGGTTTCTCCCCTGTGTGCGTCCTCATGTGTCTTTTCAACAACGAGGGTCGATCAAAAGCCTTCCCGCACACATCACACGGCAATAATGACCTTTCCCGACCCCGTGTTCGTAAAATAGGACGAAGAGTCGGGGAGTTCGTCGCAGACGGTGACGAAGATCCTATGGAACTGGGAGTTGTTGCAAGTAACCCGTTTGTACTACTAGTACTGTTTGTAGAATGACTTCCTAATACATGTCCAGAGTGTCCACCATTTGCATGCGTCGACAACAAAGTTCGGGAGTAATCATTTCGGGAATTCCGGGTATGATGGTGGTGATGATGAGTATGAGAAATTGAGTAAGGTTGAAACAGTTTAATCGGTTGGAGAACATTGCTGATTGAAAAAATTGTCGGGGATTTAGTAGTAGTGGTTTTAATAGAAGAAAAACTAGTATTATGCTTTGCGGGAGCTAAGAGTGAAGAGCTGGTTGGTGACTGCGATTTCGGGAAATCTGAGACGGATTTGATTTTTGGTTTTTCTAATGGAGATTTCGAGAGATCTAGAGGACCTATAAATGGAATATAAAGACATTGATTTGCTGTGTTCTGCAAAATTTCATCATATTTTTCCTACATCATTCCTTTCTACAGTTGTTTCGACAACAATTTGATACGTTTCTTTTGTGTAGCATTTCGGTTGTCTGTGTTTCAAATGAATTCATCAAAACTTTGACGTAATAATGTTGTAAAATTATTTTCAAGAATAAAACTCAACTAACCATCAGGTTTATAGCCTACTGGTGTTTTCAGTATGTCACGGTTGTCGCTGTTATTTTTTTCTTCCATTATCGCCCTGTCATTCATTTGTGTGATAGACTCAATATCAAAGAAAATGAGGAGCTCTGTACCAGGCAGAAGAGTTCTGGTCAACTCAAAGACAGGCTGTCTGTCAGCAAAGCGTGCCACCACATTCACACCCTCTTCATATTTGTCTTTAGCACGCTTCACAAAACGTATCCAATTACATAGACGAATTTCCTTATCGTCGTCTAATGGGTCGTCCACCACTCTGTCGAAGCAACCGAATACAAAACGAATCTAAATCCCCATAAACAAAGTTAAAAAAATGTAAACATATACTTTCAATTTTGCCTTACAAATTCATTTATAAACATTAACACAAGCACTTGTGTTTTTTTATTGAAAAATTCGCATGTATATTCACATAAGTAATTTTTTACAAGAAAATTATTTTTCCTGGACATTCAACACAATTCTTTGCTGATTTCTAGCAATAAATCCAAAATCCCATGCAATAAAGATATCAAAGAATAGGAAAATGCGGGTTAATGCTATATAGAGTACACACAGCTTATTTCCAGGGTATTTCCAGGGTATTCATTATGAAAAACGTTTTAGAAGAATAATAGAATATCGTCGTTGACGGATATGAGTTGCAAATTGCTATTTCACAGCCCAGTAAGTATACCTATGCTACTATGTGTATAAAAATGAAAATACTGTATTCATACAATGTAAAGGTAAGTGTGTGAGTTTATTAAAAGGTTGTGCATGCAAGCTGTTACATTAGATTATATTAATTCTGACTTTAGAAAAGAAAGAAGGCCAAAAAGACAAGATGTATTGTTCATTGAACACAGAATATTGAGTGAGTGCGATCGAGTCAGTCAGTGCATGTTGATATTTTAATCTCGCTAATGAAATGAAGACATCAATTGGATAAACATTTTTTTTGCTTTATGTAATTTCCTTATTGTGGTTGTGGTGCCTGTATGCTTTATGATATGGATGATACCGTGATGACAGCTTGGCACACATGTAAAACACGTACCGAACCTAGTGCGGGCGCTTTGTTATACAACATTGCGTTGCTAAACTGTCTGACAGGAAGGGAAAGGTGAAAAATATGGAGTGATCATACAATATTGTGTTTTGAACTAATAAAGTCATACAGCTCGTCAAATTCTTTTGCCATAATATCCTCCCTCAAGCTATACTTGATTTATAATAAATATTCTGTGTCTATACACATAACATTATTATGCCTGGTATTACTTATAGTTCACAATGTTTCTAGACGAGAAATCAAAGCACATAAAGCAAAGGGTTGTGTGTAGTTGTATAGCTTAGGGGATGTATGCTTCGTAATTACCATTATTCTACTATACTGTGTATATCATGGTGTGTATTGCATGCGACACTTTGGTAGGATTTCATTTGGATTCGGGTTTTGTTTACATGAAATTGACATTGACATTAATAATGTAGTTACTCACAGTGTTATTGGCAAAATTATACATTAGTTGATAAGTTAAAAATCTGAATCTTTTGTAATATTGTTTTAAATATTTTATATTAGAAATTATCCACGAGTCTTTAGACTTAGAGGCTGCCATATTTGTATTGTATACAGGGATTTTATTTTGCCAAATAAAATAATTTTCCCCCTCCCTTTGACTATTCTACAGAGTCATGGAACAAAAAGGCTTACATGAGGTTATCAACTAATTACACTTACCTTCATCCTATCATATTCTATATTATAACCTAAGAGACTAAGAACTAGATTGAGTAGTCAATAATAAAATACGATGTTACTTGTAAAAGTTAGTTTTTGCAGTCTGTTACATTGGCTTACACTGAAACATTAGTTTATTAAGAATTTCTGGTCATTTGCACATCTAAAAATGTTGATTTTAATATTTTTAACTATTTAATCTTTGAGAGAAAAATTAAGTATTGCTAAAAAGTTATCAAGTTATTTATATGTACCAAGTTTTTATACAATGTAGAATAATGTAGATAATTTTAGCTCGTTTTCTTCCACCTTTAGTAAAATATTTAACATGTATAGTTTGGTTAATTCAATTGGAGCTAGAAAGGTTTTAATTGAACTTACGTCATCCGGGGGGACTTGCGAAACAGCTTTTGTCAAATAAACCACCCGAACTTCTCCATCATTAGGAGAGAAAACTGCACCCTTTTCAATCCTTTGATTGGCACAGATTTTAACGAAGTGTTTCTTTTTCTGGTTGCTTTTACACATACTACTATTACTTACATCTTGTTTCTGTGCATATTTCTTATCATTCTGATTAGTTTTCGTATCAGCACTGCTAACAATGTCATTACTATCACTATGAACATCTTCATCGTCCTCATTTTCCCTTAAAACATCACTTGAATTACTCACAGAACAATTCTTATGTCTCTTTGCCCCTGCAGCCACTACTTCTCCAGAACTAACAACAGACTGTACAGAATTTGTCTCACTTCCACTGCTACAACTGGAATTGCTGTCTCTGGAAGGCAAAGGTAAAAGTACATCATCACTGGAATTGGAACTAGTACTTAAGCTTGGACTGTATGTCTCTTCCCTTAAGATTTCTTCAGTACACCCCGAAGAAGATGTCGGTTTCTCTATTTCTTCGTCATCCCTGTCATTTTTATTTCGTGTAATTGTGCCCGTATTGTTTTTAACACCACCCTCACCTTCATCTTCGTGTCTTTTTGATTTTTTCAAGTCTTTATTTGTACTTTCGTGAAAATTGACATAACTTTTCATCGATGTCACAATAGACAACGCTTCCGGAATCAAAATCCTTGTCTCCATTTCTATAGGAAGAAGAAATCTTGTGTCCAAAAATTAAAGCAATAAACAAAAACTTAGATTTGTAGATTTCAACTCTGTGGTACTTTCACCTGAGACGGGGATACCTTTCTATGTAAATTTAGTAGTGTCCTAAACAAAGTGATCCAATTTCCTCAATTGCCACGGACACACTGAGCTGCATGATACGATGATGATGGTAAATGTGATGGGGAAGGTTTACAGTATGAAGCTTTATGTGTATTAATTCAATTCCGTCTTCTGAGATGAGTAATAGCATAAGCGTCGGTGCAAACTGCAAACAATCACAAGAAGGGTTGCTTACTTTACTTTCCTTGTAGTAGTCTTTTACCTACCTTTACCTTTTACGTGTTAGTACATTACGTATCTGTACAGTAATGCATGTGCTCACTGGTACAGTCGTAGTACAGTATAGCTTTGCCCCGAAATATTTTCACGTATGGTTTATTTGGGCAGAATATGCACACAGAATGTACATAGCCATTAAGACAACCCAGAGTGAGGTATTTGACATTACCTGTGCCAGCTACAAAGCTAAAGGTACAAGTAGCCCAGGCCTCCAGTCGTAGTAGCACACTACTACACACAGTGTGTCTATTTTATTATTATGTTGTAAACCAAATGGTAAAGTAAAATCATTTTTATGCATCTATCTCTTTACACTGTCTATATATACACAGTACATGTAAAAACTGACATTTGTACACAGTGGACTTATAATATTATTATCATCATGTACTACTTAATGTGTGTCTGTGTACTAATAATACACACAGAGTGCTAAAGGAAAGCAGTAGCAGTAAAGATACCTAAAGATAAGTTAATGCACTGGATGGATTAAGTACTAGACACACGTTGTTCTTCTGATTGCGATGAGTGTGGTGTATACAGTGGTGTGTTTGTGTACGTACGTGTATACTAGGTATGTGTGATGTGTGTGTGTGAGTCCTCAATCATAGAATCCCAAAAGGAATCACCACACAATGCATAGACACAAAGGGTGATCCATTTTATATTTTCGGTGTATATTAACTATATTAGGATTGTACAACTTACATTTAGTATAACACAGCGATCCATTATGTTTTCCTATTGCTCTTAGAGTCTGTTTCGGCTCAGGAGTTGTCGTGTCATCATGTCACACGCGGTGAGGCTATTTCTCTAAAAGAACTTTATTTTATTATTAAGGGATATCCATGATATGATGCTACATGTAATGTTCAGAGGTGCAAGGATGGGAATGATAAAGTATAATCTATGGATCACTAATAGAATACACGTATTTTATATACGCTTCATTTAATTATTTGTATTTATTATACTAATGTACTTTGTTCGTACATTAAAAATTCATTGTACATTGAAATTGATTTTTGAGTTATGTCGCAATTATAATCGGCACACGTTTTTAATGAGCTCTGAACTTGTAGTTACTTGTAAAATGTACTGTGATGAAAATCGCATGCAAAAATACGATGTATTACTTATGTATATGACGCATTAACAATAAGCCAATAATATTTGCTTTGATTGGGCTGTATGGTTGATGTAACAGACATTGATTATTGTTTTTCTTATAGAAAAATTTTGGAAAATAAATAATTTAGATGATTTAGTAGTGAATATAGCATAGCTAATCTATTTATTTAGTACTACAAAAAATTCACCTATGTTTTGCAATGACTTTAGTGATTAAAGAATTACTGTAAGGAGATGTAATTATAATTGTTATGTGTTTTACATATTATTGCCATATTTTGTGTATGTACAGTATGCGGTTATTGTAAATATATTTGTATATGGGGAGAGTGAAAGAGAATTCAGTGTATTTGTACATGTGTATAGAGACAAGTGAGTATTAGAGAGTTGGAGACGAGGATTGGATCCAAAGTTGGTTTAAAGGCGGAGCAGAGTGCCGAAACCAATCCAAGTGATGAGGTTATGCAGCTAATTAACCCGAGGGTGTGATGAGCTCGGGAAAGATATGCCAGTCATCTTTCATGTAATTCTACATATTTCACTATTATTAATAGTATACAACACACAATATGAGTAACTAACTATATTTTATTTGTGCGCCTGTTATTAGTGAAGCTACACCATCATAAAACATCATTTAGGTAGCACAGACATGTTCAGCCATTTACCTATTTATAGACAAGGAAGCATTGTCTTTGTAATTCTCATTTAGAGTCTATTGCATTAGCACGCAATACATTCTAAATGAGTGTCTCTGACTTGTAGGATGTCAAAAGTAGTTCAGAATTCAATTTATTTACCACACAACTGTCTCACGGCCCAATACAATCGTACCAAATATTATAGGTATAATATAATAGGTAATGAATACAAAGCGTTATTTTCGATAATTTAATTTCATCTTGGGACACACGACAGTGTCTTGTATGTCTTCATTTTTGTAGAGTGTACAATACTGATTTTAATGTTTATACGCTGAATTTCCTCTTATTATTTAAAATGAATCCATCTACCTAAATGGATTCATTTTCAATCTGCGAATTCTAATTTGCCATTTCCATATTTACCCCAATTGTGTGAATGCGTCAAATATTTTCCTTTATTTCCTGAATCAATGGTGTGATCAACGCAAGTATAGACATTACTATTTGTCCTACCTGTAATACAGGTCCAGATGCATTGGGTGTGATCATTTGTTCCTTATAATCTTACATCAGTATACTATTTAAGTATAAAGGTACTCTTATGTATTTAACTCCGATGAATTACAAATTCCGTCCTTCTTTAGCTGAATCTCCTTAAGGTCTGTAATATTATTCGGCATATTAAATTTTAAATTATTTAATCTATTCATATTATGTAGATAAATTATGTCCCTTTAAATCTTGTTTAATGTGTGAAGCTTTAAAAGCGTAGTTCAATATTATTATCAAGGTCTTAAATGCATTATGTGTTAGTAACATAATAAAACTGTACTTTGTTTAGCTAGTTATTTAAGACAGGTAGGTATGCAAACAGAAATTGTCTTTTGCTTATGTCTGCACATTTTAAGTTTAATTTGTAGGTGCTCACTTGAAGGATTTTATGATTTATGCTTAATTAATCCAAAATGGTTGTAGGATATTGCACTTAAGTTCAAGACACCTAAAATGATAATTGTTGAACAGGATGGTCATGGTCACGTTATATTATTAAGACTAGAGAGATGCATCTTAGGAATGAATGAATGTACAAGTGTTTTATTTCTCTACATTCTATATAGGTACATCGACATGCATTACATATTACATTACACATTAACATTTTTCGGAAATACTTTTTATATACTGAACCTAAGAAAATTACCAAGAAGTACAACATACCTCTATCCTCCACGAAAAAAGTACCTTTTTCTCGATCCCACCATCATCATTATAATCATCTCATGTGTATCTCTCGACTCATTGTCAAGTTTTTATCACTTCAGCTGCGGCTCTGCTCCTTGAATCCTGAATGCATCCAAAGAACTCAAATTGGAGTTTGGTTCTTTACGGATGATTGTGATAACGAGACAAGCTGAAAATTGGCATTTGTCAAAGGTGGTCAAACACCACCACTGTAAATATCCCTATCCCATACCTCTGCTAAAAGGTATAGGTATACACATAAAATGTGTGTGTGTGTGTGTGTAAAAGTAATCTGTCCACGTATTTATAAACACATTATTATAACAATAAGAAAAAGAGATACATGAAGTTTTTAGCTGTAAATGTATTGTATTTATAAGTATAATATCATCATGGCTCGTTGAATTCATTCCTTACACACACAGTATTGTGTTTTGCTTGCTGTGTGTCGTTTAATGTACCTTACATACAAATACAACATGTATAAGTGTATACACTAAGTACAACAGTGTCTATACTATAAATAAATACAATATCGATCTTTGAAGTACACGTTTTGAGTATTCTTCCTTGTTGAATTTAACGAAGGAAGCAAAGTATGTGTGTTTTACACTTATTGTGCTCAGCTCGAGTTTATAAACGAAAACCTATAAACTACAAAGACTTTTCACAAAGAGGACACGCTACAATAAAATACAATGGGCAGTTTACAATGAGATACATTAACTTTACTGACTCTACGACTAACACGCTGTTGTGTAGTAAAGTCCCTGCATTACATACAAGTAACACAAGCAAACCACACTAGTAGTTCGTAATTGGCTTTTCTACGTACCGTACGCATCCAGTAGATTTACCTTGGTGCAGTTAATGAATAGTAGTGTGGTAGATGTTACAAATAGATAGTGTATACAGATACGTCGAATTGAGACGAATTATAAAAGAAAAATCGAATTGCAGGCCACGATGAAATTTTGCCGACTCACCTCACGCTCATTTCACAATAGCGTTGATACTTCCAATAATGTACTTTAAAATCTATATAGGTAGTTGTACAATACACAGTGTGTGTATGTGTTTGTATGTATGTGTAAGTGTGTGATGAGACTGAGAGAGAGAAGATTAAACCGTTTCCGTGTGGTATATATGTGTGTGTACAAAAGTGATCATGATGATACAACAACAGTAGTACACATTACACACATGGACAAGGAAGGTATGCATCTTTGTAGCATATTATACTCAGAAGTATGTAGAAATGTAATTTAATGGGTTTAGTGATACGGGTGTAGAATCCGGTAGTAAAAAGGAATTGGTGGTGATGCTTGTGTTGTATGTGGTCTCATCATGGCAGGGATAAAGTAATTACAATTTACGAGAGTTTTCGGACGAGTTAACGATTCTTCCTTAATTCTGCTGATTAATACAATCTGGAATGCTTTTTTAGTTTTGTGTGCGTACCAGATATAGCTACATTGTAAACTAAACGCGATAGGATAATGTTAAATTGATCTATGGAGAGAATAGATATAAAAAATTAAACTTGTGGTATATCTTTATATAAATGGACATGGTAGTTATTGCAAGTTAGGTGGACATTTTGTAAGTACATTGGTATGTGTATTGATGCGTAGAGTACGAGGATCTCATTACGAGGCTTGTTTGTTTTTACATTGTAATTCCCTAGAGTTCAGGAGCATTCAACTATAAAATTCTTGACATTTTTTTATCAACGTGATTTTTCCGTTCCGTGCATCAAATAACAGTTTGGTCGAATTTTTAACATTATGACATTTGTTAGGTTTACAAGAATTTTGTCACATAGATATTATAAATTAGTGGTAGGTACTTTAAAGGATTTGTCGTTTTGTCATCCTGTCAATACTGAATCCAGACTTGGTCTTTCAGATTGAAAACTAAATGAATGGAAATATTGGCCTTCGATTCATTTATGAATTAACCCTTTAGTGTTTAGTTTCTTTCGTGAGTACATAATATTAAGTCTTATGTATGCCGCTTTACGACTGCCTAAATACTTAGCAATAAAATTTGTAGAATCTGTCAACTTTTGCCTACCTAAATACAGATGCATTAGAAAAACATGAAAATCTATTTCCAAAACAGTCAACTTTAGAAATTGCATTGAGAAGAGTTTCTCTCGAAATTCTTCCCAATATTTTTAGATTATAAAATCGAAATGCATCTTATTTTACTGATGGTAAAACAAAGAGGTTCAAAAGTACATATATAGAGTCATCAACAATCCTTCATTGTTCTAAATTCTTGCAAAGGCACTAGCTAATAATAAAATAAAGCGGTTTATCAAGACAGGAAGAATATTGGGTAAAATGAAACGAGCAATGTAATGTATGTATCATGAAACAATACAGGATCTCATATAGCAATAGTTGTACTAATAAAATATAATTTAGGTCTTAGTCACAGAGGACCAAAATGAGAGAGTCGGTTGTTGTTGATAGTCGCAGAAGCCAGCCATCATCATCATTATCTGTATGTATCTATTTTAAGTAAAAAACTGCCATGTCATCTTTCCAATATTGCTTTTAGCTTTATTATTCCTTTGTGTCCATCATCGGTCTCTCTCTCTCTCTCTCTTTCTATTCATCTCTCTATTTGTTTCATGGTTCAGTTTGACTTTAGAGTACGGTAGTAGAAGTGTTACATTATATTCTGGTAATAGATCTCTGTGTGTGCGTAAAATAATAAAATAATATACAATACGGTTACAGTGTCTATACTTGTGTGTTTCTTATTGACTCTGTACTTGTATTGTTCATTATGGAATGGAGTGCTGCTCTCTCGCTTGCTTTACTTTACTTTTAATTGACTTTGTGATTATTTGGCTCAGGCCTTACTTGTTGTAAACAGAACAGACACAATAAATACACTACATTGTATTCCATGTATTGTTTGTATTGTATTATTGTGCTATTGATGAAATACTGAAGTATTATGTAGGTATGTATATTGTCTCTTGGTGTTCATTCCGTGAATTGCTTCTTCTCTTTGTTGGTTATTTCAAATTCCAGTATAGAAACGCTTTTTAATGCAACAATGCTAAAGGTAAATAGCAAATGTAACGAGAGATGCCAGTATTAAAGTTTTTTTACTTTCAAATTGTACAATAATTATAATTTGATGTCAGGATTTTCCCCCATCTCAATTAGGGAAACTGATAATATTTAGTTGTTGAGAAATAGAAAAGAATTATGATTATGTAGTTTATTACTTTATTGTAAGTTACGCTATAACATAGGTCAGCCAATTCCGGAAATGATATTTTTGCAAATTGCAAATTAGTCTTCAGCCACAATTTGTAATTTTGCTCATAAATTTTAGTCGGGAGATGTTTGTGGCTACGTGTTATCTATATAATAATATGTTACATACTAATTCAACTTGTAATATTGAAAACATGGTAAGTACTAATGCTACTACTAAAAGACTTCATTTAATATGAAGTTGTATGAAAAAAACTGTCATAATAGGTTTTGCCTATTTACTAATCAATATTGTCAGAATTAAATTATAAAATTTAAGTATGTTTAAAAATGTTAAAAAATTCGTTGAAATAATTTACTGTATTAATGCATTTATCTATAAAACCTTTTCAAAAAAATTAGAAGTACAAAGAATAAAAGTAATGAAAGGTCTATGAATATTTTAAAGCGAATTCTGGTGCTTTGGTAATTTTTAAGCAACAATCCTGCTGCTTTTGTTGTACCAACTGTATATTTCATTTTTCATCAGCTAAGATTTTCCTTTATGTACATTACATACCTACATATGTACATTAAATATATAAATGTGATGCGTATTATAGCTTCAGGGATATGGTGTCTGCCCTGCGTACGCGAGTAATTATAGATTAGTATTATTGTCGCATAGTGAGGGTGTAGTAAAATAATGTTTCTGTGTACTTATCACTTTAATGAGTAAGTCAGCCTGTAACTAAAACATATAACTGTCCATATTTTTACACCAACGTAGTTCCAATTAAAATTTCTAACACTGTCTCATGTGTATACAATCTACATTATCCAAACACACAACAAAATAAAGATCTGAATAAACGCACAGCAATAATTCCTGATGAATAGAAACACTAACATAAAGTGTAGTGTAGCTAGAAGACTGTATAAGTTGATTTGCAGATAAGGTGCACACTCAAAAGCCGAATCAATTCCAACGATGTAATTAAAATCGAGAGAGTATATGATGAAGGTAGCAGATCGAACACAGTTAAGTTACTAGACAAGGAGTATGCATGCATTCGTGTCATATGATGATTTTGCACAAATCCTTTTGTTTTAAATCTCATTCGATCACTCACACTCAAAATGAGACTAACTTCTACCATATAGAATGGTACACAGAGATAACTATCTTTGCAGCTCACATCATACAGGAATGCAATATACATGCACATTATCTGCCATGTATACTTCAGTAATGCTTAAAACAAGTATACAGGCCAAAATAGAAGCATAGAGATTAAATTTGACTAGAAATCTACAGAGCAATGTTAATTACAACACTAGGACAATAATCTAAGCTTGAAAAGTATAATGTTGTAAACTTATAAAGCACTATAAAAAAATACTTACCTACATTATCTAGTTGTTAATAAAAGTATACATGTTGTAGTAATTTTTTATAATCCTAGGTAGAGCTATTACAATTTAATTCATAGCTTTGGTACATTACCTACTGCATTTGAAATAATATAGCCAAATGTTTTATTTTGATACATCTATACCAATATTTTAAAAATCAAAATTTCAACATAATTAAAAATACCGAACACGGCACTCCAACTTACCTAGATATTTTAGATATTTATTAAAAAACTCAAAATCAAAGGATTTTCATTTTTTGACAAAACGAAATTAATGTGTTAAGTATTATCTGAAAATCTGCATTAATTATGCAGATTTTCTTGATTGATACGATTGAACAAGATTTTTATATTATTACAGTGTCCGTCAATATATTAAAGGTGCCCACCAGAGCCGTATCCAGGATTTGGTTTCAGCAGGGGCACCAACGTCAAATTCCTATTAAATATGAAATGAATGACAATTATCAGGCAAAGGAATTGACTTAAATTGGACCAAACTCAACCTAAAGAGTATCGAATTTGCTAAAATTTCGCGATTTTGGGCACTTTTTTTGTAAAATATTTTTTGGGGATTTTGGGCCACACGTACCCTTGTGCCCTGCCAGATCTAGCCTTGTTAGCAACAATAAAAATAACTGTCAACATCCTGTATACATTTTATGCTTTTATAGTTTCCTATTGTAATGAAGAGTTTAAAGAAAAGACGAGACAAACGGTGAGATACTGTAGAAAAATTGTGCCTTTACGTATGAGACACACCGACGTAAAATGACATTGTTCTTCCAGTCCGTCCTTTAGGTATGATATGTATTCGAGATCGAGACATCTCGAATAATAACTTCAATAATTATTTTTAAGACACCAATGCTTTTCAATCTAACTCTACCTACAGATAATCTATCTCTACTAATCAATTTTTCGATTTGTTGTCTGCGTACGTGCAGCTATGAATTGTACCACCATGTATGTGTATAAGAATTTATTGTGTGTATATAAATATCTTAACGATCATATATTAAACTAGAAATATTTAAAGCACAAGGATCAAATCACAACAGCTCACGAGAGTAGCGCAAGAACAAAAATAATAATAACTTGATATTATCAGCTAATTAATCTCACAGCCAACCTCGTCCACACCAATGCAATGTGCTTTAAAAATAATTTATTGTTCGCTATACCTATATAATAATAGTAATCAAGTCTTAAATACCTGCAGCTATTTTAGTGCGTACTTACGACCGAACGGATACCTTTTAGTAAGTGTGAGCAACAAAGTACAGCCACAATATATCAACCTACGATTAAAATTAGCTACTAGTCAACGTGTAGTACGAGTAACCAACGTATTGTAAAAAGATAAAGAAATCAATATCTTATACATCGAATTGTGATACAATTATTACTATAAATCTCTGTATCAGTGTGTTGAAACTGATTTTAAAGCTTATAAGACTGTACTGGTGGTACAAATATATTTTTAGCCGTGTGGGACTTGACTGGACTGATGAGATGAGACTCAGAGAATGATGAGACAATACTCTGACCCAAAATTTGCATCATCATCATTCCATCATTCACTTTACAAACTCATACCGTCAACTATATAGCCAAGGAAGGAAAAGAAAACCAATCGCTATGTAATAAAATGGATTCCATGCAATTCATCCCTCATCAAGCCAATAAAGTCTGAAATGTCGATGAGAATGGTACGGTAACTTACGGTATAAGTAAAAAGGATTTTCTAGAGAAATAATTTACCTAGTTAGTACACATAAATACATTTGTTATGTTCACTGGATGTAAAGAGTGAAAATACTTCACATTAATAATACTAACATTAAGATTATGTTCAACCTAGTTTATAGTATAGGTAGGTACTTCTAAATGTAAGCATTTTATTATTTGACACTTCTGGCAAATAGTAAGTATTTAAAAAATGTAAAAAGTTTGACTCCGTAACTGCATTATTGAGTGCTGATAAAATAAGTATAACTTTAATTCTACAGATCCAGGTAGTGTAGCATACTGCTTAATCCTCCGACGTTGTTAATAGCAGAAATATTAATTGTATTTACAGTTCCACTTGCTCAGTTGGTTGATATAAATATTAATAAGAAAGACGAAAAGATTTAGTTATTTGTGTGAAAATTAAATAGGTGAAACAAAAACTAAGTCTAAGTAAGCATATTATTCACGCACTATATTATAGTCTAAATGTTGAACTAAATACTCCTTACCTTATTCTGTCGACTATGTTTTAAATGTTTTCATTCATGACATCTCTATATACGTATTAAGACTCTATTTTTAAGTATGTAATGGCAATTTCCTAATTTGGTAAAGTAAAATGTTTATTGTCCATACAGAATGTCTCATTTTATGCCAATAATGTACAGTATACATATACTAAAAAAAGTAGACCATTGTCCTCTATGTGTTGAACTGTGATAAATACCTACTAGCTGTTCCTTTTTTATGGATAAGCAATAATGAATTGAAAGAATTAAGCCTATGTAAAATGTTCCAGTCTTCATTTAAGAGACGGGCTTATATGTTTGAGATTGACATGATAATCCATGCATCAGTATAACTACCCATATTTCTAAAATTGGGTGCGGTTAAGATCTTCTTTTTGCTGAGTTATTTAATTGCACTTTTTGTTGGTTTGGTCACTTTGATTGACTTCAGTCTAGACTGTTTGCATGTTCTTCAAATTTTTATTGGATAGCTTGATGCTGACCTATACAAAACCAATTTTATAATGTGTACTAGATAAATTGTCAATAAGTTTTACAATTAGTGGTGCATTATATTTATCTAAAAGTTAGTCACAATTGCTTCACTAGCAAATACTATTAGCAATAAGTCCACATTGCTATTAGGTACATTATATAAATTGTTTAGATTATAGACGAAGTAATTTAGGAGCAAGGTCTTCATTGTCTGTAAGAATGGCGGAGGTCCATTAATTTCTATTTTAATTGAATATGTGCTGCCTACTGTGCCCCGTAGTAGTAGTTGGCTGAAATGAATTATTGGATGGACGCATGACATGCATGGAGGAAGGCTCCGAGAGAATATTCATGAAACATTTCTGTACTAATTAATTAGTCCTTGCACATATAAATACCACCTATGCATATACATCTAGTATTTCCACCAATGCATTCTACCATACAATACAATGCAATATGTACTACGTTTATGCTACATACCAATCTACTATAATTCACAGTATGAGATCCCATGTCAATTTAATGGCTACACACAAAATAGACCTGCAACTTAGACATGTATCTCCTTCACATAAAAATACTATACCTAGGCTTAAACGTAAACTTAAACAAAAAGTTGATACAAAAAACACACATAAGACATACAGGATGCTTGAGACTATGGTTAAAAATAGTTTGATATAGGACTTAGGAAAACACTGGGCTAATTCTCTACGAGATTTTGTGTATTGTGTGTTGTACTAGTACAGATACTACAAGAAAAGTCTATGGAATTTGATAGGATATTGAAATAGACTAAGACGAAGGTAAAGAGCCAATAAAGACGAGCTTTACTCGTGAGTTTCCCTTTCACAGCATAAGTCACGCAGGAACGGTGACAGTGTGTGAGTGTGTGTGGTGTGTTGGAGTATAAAGGCTTGAACCACGAACTGCAATACAAAGAATTGAATAAAATACATTTGGTTCGTTGTAGGCATAGCTGGGCGCATCTGCCGAACTCAACTGAACTCAAACTCAAATTTGTGCATGGAGAATAAACTCAACTCGAACT
>JAQFYB010000554.1:0-50036 GCA_034694085.1 Pogonognathellus longicornis
AAGTTCGTTCGTTCGCTGAACTGAACTGCTGAACTGAACTAAAAATCAGTTCAGCGGCTGAACTTTTTCAGCTCTGGCCATAACCGATCAAAAAATCATAAAACTTTTCGCGCTATGCACGAATTCCATGCATTTTAGATTGATTTTCACTCAAATTAGCTTAGTGTTTTGTACTACGAACGAATTTCACGCATATTACACGATTTTGGCCCAAATTAGCTTTTTTTGTGCTAAGCGCAATAATGCTCATTTATAATAAAACATCATAAACTGGATTTGCTGTAAAGTTTGGTGACGTGTCACCTACGAGATATTCTGGGTACGGCCCTGCACCAGGACCTCCAAATGTACTATACGGCACTGTCAAAACCAATACAATTTCGTTTAGCAGCACAAAGTAATAATGACAAACTGTTGTTTAAATTAAACGGGCTTCGAAAATTAATAATTTATTTTTAGTAATAAAAAAGACCATTGCGGGCCAGAAAACATTTTCTTAACCTGGGGCTCCTCTGCCTGAGGTCGATATGTCTTTGGATATCTAGGAAGATGGTCATATTTTTAACGTTGAGGTTTTCAACCAACGCCTTTATGTATTAGTAACCAGATATTTGTATTTATGATTGCTATATACACTTGAATAAAGTTGAAATTGGAAATGAGCAATCACTGTGATAACCGATATGAGCAGCTGTGTGGTTGAGCGTCCTTAAATGCCAAAGGTCGTTCAAGTTAATAAATATTGCTCCCGGAAAGCTTAAAACATCTTTTCAAAGTTAAATCAACGTAAGTTTTTTAAGTGTGCTTGTGTTGTAGCTAGACAGATGATATGGTTTCCTTTGTAATATATACGCAAACAATTACAGAACTGATGCCAGGACGGAATAATGAAAGAGAAAATGAAAATTCCATAGAAATTGGTTTGTATGCATGATGAAGCGAGAAAGTAATAAACAGAGTCTGAGAATCAGCAGCGAGTGAAAGCTTTCACCATGGCTGTACTTATTTAGTTAGGGAGATGTCGATTTAACGTAAACCAAGACGTGGCAAATCCAAAACGAGCACATAACATTTCCTTCATCCCCAAATCACCAATGAGCACTATTACGACAGGCTTATGAATATAAGTATGTGTAAATGCATAGAAGTGGATATTGGTTGTACTAGCGTCTTAAGTAACAAATAAATAAACAACAAAATATAAATTGACAGGGTAGTTACAATCATGTAAAAGCTGAATTAAGAAATCTTTGTTCATTTTTTAACTTGTTTGTGGTAGTGTTGTAAAAGAATTATACAAAATGAATTAAATTCTGTTCAGTTTTCCCGGAAAACTATTAGAGTATTTGGTGATACACACTAACAACTCCTCACATAAGTCAGTCATAAACGTAAACATAAACCGTCCTCCAAACCATCATGTTCGTTTGAACGAAGAAGTGCTCACTCCCTAATCGATGAAATTCGAAAAACACATTTATTTATTATTCGTCAATGATTGGTAAATTCGCTCAGAATTTCAGGGCAGTTTAATCGTTAAAAAACCACAAGTTAAGATCTTGCATACAGAACAAAAAGTAAGGTAGCAAATTTATTACAAATGATGAATTGAATATGCGAGGACGCATTATTACAGGAAAGTCATGAAAAGAAAAATAATAATACTAACGATTTAAAATTGTAGAAATTGCAGATATTGCCAGATAATAAATCAGAACAACTATTCGATTGCTCATTTAAAAGCAATATTATTGATTGAGTATTAATTGATGTGTGAAAGTAACTAGTTTTAGTACTAGCAACTGCCAAATTGAATGCTGTTTAAAGTGAAATGCTCATTCTGGATTTAAAGAAAATAAAGACCTCTTGAGGGAAGTTGAAATAGGGCCCAGTGGTATCTCTTACATGAATCGTTTGCTTTTGAAATGTAATAGTTGACTGCTCAGTCTGGATTGTATCACGGTTGAGCACAACACAGTGCACTGCATTTTCCTTCATAGACGTGTTCTTGATTTGAGTGCCTATTTAAACGAATACACATTGCACAGAGCCTTTGTGTAAATAGTTTTAAGGATTTCATCATCATCCCACTGTATAATAGAACACCTAGATCAAGTCGTAATCTACGGGTGCCTAACTAGTCCTATCTGAAGTCTGACAGAGTTTTGACAAACGGAAGCTTCATTTGGCTCTTTGTGCTGCCTTCAGAGCGAAAAAGCAAATGAGCTCGATGGACCAGATACATGCGATATCACTGTGATATTAGATTAGAAAAGGGACTGTGTATTATGTGACAAGCCAATGATACAGCCAGCCTTGAGAGTGAAATGCAGCTAACAATATCAATTCATCCATCCAACTCCCAAATGGACAGACAGATTCTATGATGAACATTGAAATCTAGTCAAATTGAGACTCTTGTTCAACATTTCAATCACTGAGCTATGCACAGTTACTTCTACATAAAATATGTCTACACCTTTCGGCCTTTAGGGTCTCTGGGCAAAATCACATTATTACACAAGGATAATAAATATCCCACCAGTCACTCCCAAATATTCGCATACACAGTCATCGCATCCCAACATGAAACAGGTAGAAATAGATACAAGAAGAACATGTAAGTGTAAGTAGATCATCAAATAATATTACCCATATTTGCACCAACAATTCATATATTAATACCTGATGCTCTGTGTATCTCTAATGTATGTATGTATCTGTAATTTAAATATTTGTTTAGTTGTTGTTTTTGATTTCTGAAGCTCATTGCAACTGACATGTAGTTGTTGGCCTATAACACGTGTAACAGATATATTTGAACATTTCCAGTATATTGTAACTAGTGAAAATAAATGTGTTTGAGTAATTTTCAAACACAGTATTCCATGTCTGAACTTCCAGTGAATTTTTGGCTATTTTGGTACAACGCTCCCTAAAGGGAAACCTGTCGCAAAATGCAGACTGGATATTGAGTGTTTTCTGTGATATAAGATCATATTTTTGGGAATAATGAAATGGGAGTCTGAGTCTGCTATAGACGAGTTGATTGTGAGTGTCTGAGCATGAATATTTACAAACAAATGAACATAACTGTAGGACTCATATTTATGATGAGGACGGAAGGTTGGTCTTCCACAACAACCATCCCCAAACGACAATCGTTTCATCAATTCCACTCACTGTGCAATATCTAACATAGCTGCATATTAAACCAAAGCTATTCACATTATTCGCATGAATACCTATACTAATACATATCAAGCTAGTAATGGCCTAATAGACTACCTACTAGAATGCATATGACATTATACTTGCCAAAAACATAAGTATTAGCAGAAGCATGTATTACAATAGGTGCACCTTGTGTACACACTCCCTCTATTTCAATATTGCATATATATCTGTACATGTATACATGTATGGAGATATATTCTATTGCATTATAGCACTCTGCTGCTGCTAAACACTATTGAACTGGAGTTTGATGAAGTATTATGGAGTGTATTGCAAAGCAGTGGGTTGGTGTAGAATATCTATGCAAAAGACGTCTATGTCTTAACTGCTGTAGGACGGAGTGGGAGAAGCGACTTCTTGTGTCTCAAGCAAATGCCAAGCTGTCTTGTCTTAACAATTTCATTGTGCATGTGACGTCTCACTCTGCTCATTTGCTTCTCCGTCAGATGTACATTAAACTTTTCCCTCTTTCGTCTCTCTGTCATACTCTGCTACTTGTACTTGGCCTGACTTGACTCTTGTAGTAACATTCCTTCCCATTTCCTCCCAACTCTCTGCGGTCACCGATAATAATAATATGTCATTTCTTGTCTAGTCTCCATGTCGCTCCGCTCTTTGCTACTACAACTCCCTTATCCACTTTTACCATAAACAAACTACAATTCCGTAGTCACAGCAGCAGCACGCTAATACACATCTGCCTTCTTCCATTCTAATTTCCAGATAAAATAACTTAACAGCTAAACGACTCTAAATAAGACCTCTTCCATGCTTTCTCCCATTATTCTATTCCTACCAAACCATAATCGCTTCATTCATAAAGAACTCAATAGTCATCCCATGATTTTCTATATGCAAACGGACTTCCCTAAAATACTATATACCCAACCAACACCGGCGTAGCACGTAGCTACTTAGTAGCTACGTAAAGCATTCTAGTTTTGGGCAGAAATATCGCGGCGATAACCCGAATTCGTAAGACGTCGAATTCCATTCAAAAAAGTATAATTATTTTTAAATTTAAACCTGAACCCAAGACAAGTAGGACATTATATGCTTGTATTTTTAATAGTGCGTCGTGTTGTCACAGTGGGTAGAGTAGGGAATTGAATTTAGGATCGAATCCTCCTGTCCTTTCTTTTTTTATTCGTCTTCACTCGAGAACGTAGTCCTTTGAAATTTCCAAAGTCGCTCAATCGCTTGGACAATTACATAGAATCTATAAAGCTATTACTTCGAATAAATCGTAGCTGCAAGGAAGAAAAATCTACGTAAATCCTACGTACAAGCTACTTATTGTGCTGGCTGGGTAGTAGTATCATAACCGCATGTCAGTCTATAACTTATGTCAGAATAACGACAGACTGAAGATAATTGCCTCGTTTGAATATTTATCCTGCTGCCAAACTTGCTACAAAATGTAAAAAATATTGCCACGTGCATGATTATTACTGTTATAATATTTTATCGTTTATCTTTCCAATAAACCTGCATTCAATTCTTGGAAATTTTATTGCTATTAAATTGGATAGGTATCCAGTTAACACATTTACGCATTGCCAATAAAAATGCGTTAGTATGAAAATAAAAGTTGGCTGCCCAGAAATGGCATACACTGTAATACTAAGTTTTAAAAATAGAATTAGGTAGGGGCATTTGGATGAATTTATTTCAATTAATAGGTATGTTAATAGTAGTAAGCAATTGAATGACTGCTGAAGCTAGTAAATACTAAGACGATAAAAATAATTACAAATTGATAAATGCTCTTGCTACGGAAAATATTTAGGAATATTAAGGAAATTATGTGAAATTGAATAGAATAATTTAACATTACATTTAGCTCGACAATTTAGCGTCCGAGTTAAAAAGAAGCATACTTGCTAATAACATTAGGAGAAAGGTATATAAGTATATACCTACGCAATTCAACACAGCAAAGTGAAAATACTTTAATGTCTGCTTAGATTGATGTTGGATTTTCAGTTTTTAGCATTTTCAATGTAATTACCTAGGTGTCAACGCAAAGCGGGAGATTGACATTATTCTGACAGGAAGAATGTCTTAAGAAGTCGTTGGGAGAAAACAAGTGGAGAAATATCGCAGTGAATTTTAGGTGATAATTGAATGAAATAAAAGTGAATGTGGATATGAATAGATTCGAAACAAGATTTGATTTCGAAAAGGTAAACATATTATAGTCCTATAAGAATCTAATTGCCTACTGTGAACGTTCCGCCAACACGTTTTCAACATGGCAATTGCTCAATGAGCTCAAATGGACTGACACACTTATGTGTAATGCACAATGATGTGAACATGGAGTAGCTTGCAACCACTTAGCCGTTTCCTCTTTGTAAAAATAAGTTCCATGCAACCAGCTATTGAACAGAGGTCTCAACATGTTTTGCCCGGTTTGCAGCGTTACAAACTTCCTACTCGTGTCAATTGCAATTTATAGTTAGTATGCAGAACCACCTACTCCACTGAAGGTGAAAATCTGCAACACTCATTGTCCCCTGAACAAGTAAAGAGGCTTAGAAACTGCACAGGTTGTATATTGTGTTTGCGTGAAAGTTTAAGAGTGTGCAGTTGACGCTTGTGATAGATTAAGTAGCTGAGCAAAATCTTCTCTAAGGTGAAATCACGGTCTCGAAGGTACAATTACATAGAATGCTCATGTACTTGAAAGCATGTGTATATATAGAATGCACCGATAAAGTAATGGATTGCACATTACATGCATATGGATACCACTGTGAAATATTGCAAATTGCAAAGTATGAAGAAAAACATCGATTCGCAAGAATAGTTTGACTAACTTCATAAAATGATGAAAAGAATCGGTATTTTAGTCAGCATGAAAATATTTTTAAAGCGTAGGAGGAATAAGTATATGAAGCGACGTTTGATTATTGGATGATAAATAGACACAAAAATAAAGACTTTTAATAATATTGTTGTAAATTGTTGGTAAAATAAGTTCGTGGTAGTTCTATTGTCCTCATACCAATCGACATAGTACATTAGTTGTGCTAGAAAGCAGGAGCTTTATATTTTGTATATTTTACAGACAATAACGGCAAAGAATAGCGGTATGCATAATTAATATGATTGCTTCCTTTAAGAGTCGCTCATCTATTAAATAATCGTTATTGTTGTATGTGAAAATGCTATATTCGTAGCTTTTGACGCACACAACTGAGGAAAGTGCAAATCAAATGTTATGAATAATATTGATTTTCAAATTCGATTGTGCAAAAACTGCAGTATTGCTGTAGTATTATATATTTTTGCAACCAAAGCACATTTTTGACTTTAAATGGCCAAACTGAAAGTGCAACACATATTTTATAATACCGACCTATCATTGCAAAAAATTAATACCGAAATAGAATACCGATAGACTTGAAATCTATAATTTTATCGGTGCTGTTAATACATATTTTTTATTTTAAATTGAAAACTAGATTTGATTCATTTCTAGTATCGCCTATCCACATGTAAGTAATTTTTCATGAAAATGTACAACTTACCAAAAAATATTATCTATAAGTCAATTGAAACTACACTACGAATATAATGTGTTCTACAATGGTACTAATATAAATTGTGTACTTACTTGTTGCTTAATGTTAATAAAACGTTTGCGTTTTAGAGACAACAATTTACTTTACAGTACTTTCACCCAGAGTGAAAGAAGCGCGAATAAAGTTGCGAAATGAGCACCAGTGAGATAATAATTCTAAGAATGTAACTATTGTTATGAAACATTCACACATATTGTAAATTGTAGGGAGTAGCTGTAAAGCTTTTCATGAACTCAGAATATAACTTGCCACTAGCACAGAAACCTTTGAAAATCACACACACAAATTTCAGAGTCGTAGACAACACTCACCCATTACAAAACCGAACAAATGCACAAAATGGAAAGAGAAAATTGAATTATAATTACTAAGCACACTCGATTAGAATAAAGTGAAACAGTTTCATTATGTGTGACTCAGGCCCTTTCTACGGAGAAAAATAACACTAGTAATAAGTCAAGTAGCAGGAATGCAGATTGGATTTTGAATAGAAACCGAAAGAATAGGAATGGAGTGGGAAATGAATTGCGATGTGACAGTTAAAGGTGAAAATAATGGAGAAATGGGGCTATGCAGACAGAGCTTGTTGTTTGGTTTGAGAGTGAACGTTGAATGTTGAAAAAGATTAGACAATGGTCGCTTAAAAAGAAACTCTGTGTTCCAGCTCTGACAATGACAGTGCCTTTCTGTGCAAGTTTGACTTTCCTTTGTTCCAACTCAAGAGTCAGGTTCGTAGTAGTAGTGACAAATTAGATGTGCAAGAAATGCGACTCATCTTCTTCCACCACTCTGTCCTTCGTCCCAACTCCACAAACACTGTACGGTCAATGCGTGAAACATTGTAACATGCTACACTCGCTTTCTGCAACAACCGCCTTCCTTTTCACTTCTTCAGTCTCTCCTGCTCCTCTACACAGCTATCACTACCAAAAGACCAAAACCCGCTTCCAGTGCAACGACGCTAGAGTTTCGTCAATATTAGCCCGTGTGGAGCATAACTCAAACTACAGTCAAAGACCTGTGTGTATACCTAGACACATTTCACATGCACACGCTTTTGTACCCGCTCAACTTTCCTTCCCCAATAATACACAGACCATTTCCACACTCCCACACTCACTTGGGTCACTCACTGTCCAACAATATCAAACCAAGGAAGTAAGTAGGTGAATATTCTAATTTATTATCAAGAATGTGGATCAAAACTCACTAGAAAATTCAAATTACATAGGTATACACCTAAGGATTTGATATACACCCCATAGAGTATCCATGCATCCATACTACTAGATTTATTAATAGGCCCACACGTTTTCTTTTCTGCCGTACGACAGGAAAAGGGAAATTTGCACGTTAACAAGAACTAAAGATATACCTATGCGTTGTATGTATTCGTAAAACTATTCCCAATTTAGGGCGAGTGTTGTTAAATAGCTCTAAATACGAAATTACATGGACATCGGAATTGGGAACTTAAATAAACATCTGGATGAATTTAGTTGGGCAACTGATGTCAGTGTCGAATTCGTAGTACACAGTCGGAATTGATGCTATCTACTATTAGTGACAGTGTGACAGAGTATAGGTAGATGTATATTGACAAATACCTAGAGATAACTGTTGTACGCTTTCTTTTGTGAAGGAAGGAAAAGCATAAAGGCCTGCCTGGCTGAGAATGTGAAAAGAGCACTCGGGATGAATGGAGAAAAAACAAGGCGAACCTACGGGAGGAATAAAACCGTTCGAGACATTGAGAAAAATGGGTAGATACGTAGATAGGTGGTTAAAGATGGAAATACCTGGAGCGCTGGTTCTGGTGCTGCTCGCAAATGTTCAGTCGTGTCTGATATATCCAGCAAACAATACGAAGAAAATGTCTCGTATAATAGGAGCACGACTGGATATTACTGGAACTAGCGAACTATGAAATTCGCTCAAGCTTTACTGGAAAGCGATAGTTAACTCAAGTCGAGTGACAACCTCCCTAGAAAAATAGGAAAGAGACACAGCTGTGTCATCCAGCCAAAGTTAGTCAACTCAACTCTTACTTGGACAACCCGCAAGGCGAACAACTGTACCGCTCCCATCACTCACCCCAGCTGAATTACACACTCCGCTTTCTATACCCATACCAACATATTATTATAACTCAGCATTGCATTCATAAGCACATAGGTACTACAATAGAACTTACACTGCAAAAACTGATACTCGTATCCACATAGACACCATTTCCTGTGTGGTCTACAGCCAACATACACTGCCACTCTCACCAGTTCGGAGAATATATACGCGCTAATATTATGCTATAAATAGCACAATCAAGACTGCACAAATCTCTGCCTCAAGTGTACATAGCAATAAAACCAACGTATATATATGGTAAAAGCAACTGCAAAGAATAAGCTGTGTAATTCCCACTTACGATACTACAGGTTAATTAAAATAATTACACCAATTTTTGGCACGTTTTGCAATAATGTTTTGAAAAGGCAGTTTGAAAGAGATTTTCACAACAGGCTAAAGTTTTTCGTATAAAGCACTATATAAACATCCGTAAGAAATGCATTGTCACTCTGGAACCATGCAGAAAGCAATTTTGTAACAATGTAAGAACAGTGTATCAACTCTTAGTAATTTAGAAACACAGTTGAGAAGTGAGTGATATTAAACTAGCTACTATTGTAGTAGGATGAGTGTTTTGTTCTTTTGGAAGCAAGTGGATGCTATTGACCGTGTCAACTTGCTTTGATTGTCAAAGCAAACTTGAGATGATTTTCTTGTCTTGCAGTGTGTTTCTGTCTTTTCTGGAGTTCTATTCTGACAGTAGGTAGTGTGAGACTGAGATGCAATAGAAATTGTTGGGAGAATTGTGTGCGAGTTGGTATGTGAGTTATATTAAAGTGGAGTATATATCTGTGCATGTATATGTTTGTAATGCATAGGAGAGTGTCTATGTGTGTAGTAGAGATATAAGAGGGAAGGAGTTGAAAAGAGGTAGGTAGCCTGAAGAATAATAGGAGAAGTAGTAGTTGTAGTTAGTGGAGTGGTGCAGTGTGGTGGTGGTGAGAAGAGTGATGATGAACTGTATGTAGAAATGATAATGTTGACTTTGTGAGTTGGTTGGTGCAATAAAAGACAAGAGATCTGAGAGAGAGACGGAAGACGAGGACAGGAACCTCTGGGAGAGAGAGCGACAGAGACAGAGAGAGAGTCAATTTTTGGACTGTGAGACTGGGCTGGGTGATGAGTGCCACAGGATGACACGCATAGTGGTCTCATCGAGGAGGAAATGTCAGTCGTTGTACATTCACCGCATATCCACCTACAGCCTACACATCTATCTTTACGAGTCTTTGCTCCTGCTACGGACGACTCTAAATATCTTCAGTTATTGCTCATAAACACGAGAAAAAACACAGCCTGGACTCCACCTCTCCACATTTCCCACCGTGGCTCCTGTCTTTTTAACACACATTACATTACCATGCCAGGCCTCACTAAACCACACCAGAATACCCGACTATCCCACTTTCCCAGTCTTTGCACAAGTTTCAAACAGAACCCACCATGTCCAGAGAGAAACCCAAGCCCAAGCCAGGCAACTATAAACCAAAGCTCCTTATCACCATTTCAAATTCGCCTAGGCCACAGTCATACACCAGATATTATACTCTTAAACACACTGTACCCATCCAACACCACATTCCGCGCATTTGAACCCGGAGCAGTCAGTCTGGAGACATATATATCATCATATAATACACTATTTATATAATCACACTACCACCTTATACATTTAGCAGCTATAATGTAACAGCTTACCAACCACACATTCTAGTCATAACAAATATCTAACACATTGGAAAAACGAGTAACACCTAATACATTATGTACGTGCACAACATCAAATAAATCCGTCAAAATATCCCACAATCATTCTTTCTCATATCTTTCCATGTAATGCAACTTCTTCACACGTAACATTAATTCATAGCTCGATCTATCAATTTAGTTCTTTTGGCTGTCTCACTCTTTTCAGTCCATGTTTCATCATACTAAATTCAACGACAAAACAAATATTAACATTGTAGTACTACTGAACACAATTCTCTTAAGTACCTACCTACTAACATTTTTCATCACAAACGTAGAAAGTTGGTGCAACACACTTAGTACTTTCTCTAATAATAAATACTTTCATAATGAATTACAATGAAGAGTTGCTAAAAGACTTCTCTAAATAAATATTTGGACTGCACTGTAATACAGCTATGAATGAATACAGAATTTGATACTGTTTCGGAGTTAACAATGGAAAGAAGTCTGTTGAAAAATACTAATTTGTTTGAATTTATTATACAAAATCTTAATGTCACATTGTACTGCGTAGAGATTTGGTTTCGTAATTATATTATCCCGTTTTGCAGACTCGCAATCATTCATGCCGTTGTTACAACAATTTATTTGCATTGTAGGTCTACGGCAAAGTACATTAGATACATAGACGGTTAAATTAGATTCTGAAGATACATAACAATATAATACACAATAATAATATGATGCATGAACAACATAAGTATCTGAGATTAGAGTAATATGATGTGTAGTATATTATTAGCTGCATCATGGTGCAGAATGATTCCACGTGGTTGGCCAACGAGTTCACTGCCATTCTTCTCATTAATTTTTTCCTATGACTCTGTTTTATAATTAACTCATTTACTAATTACAACCCATTCATTCAGACCCAGTGCACAGAGCGTGCACACAGACCTTCACAAACAAAGAAAGTCACTAATCTGTGTTGGTATTCATTTTCTCCTTACTGACTAGCACTAATTATCTTGGTCAGCATATTACATGGCTTTCATTTCCCATGCTCAGGTTTCGCTTCCAGAAAGTCTTTAGGTAATATTTATCTGCAGACATAACTGCTGATGCTTGCAATGCTATTAATAGCCACTATTTAGCCACCCGATATTACACATATGTATTTCCAGAAATGCTGAAAAATGGAAAGTCTTTCATTAGAAGTTCGTTTGAGTTTGACGCAATGCCTCCCATGTGAATGTATATCAAAAGTCTGGAGTATTAAGACTATAATATACCAAATAATTAGCTAATAGGCCATTGCAAACAAGTAAGTAACCATTGTCATATGTCATAAGGAGGTCGAATAAAATGTGACTATATCTTACAGCATGTATTATAGTACAGTTTATGCCCCTGGTGCGGTGGTGGCCTGTATCCTTATTATAGTTAAAAAATAATTATTTTAGGTAATTTCATTAATTAGTATATAGAATGATTGTATTTTTACGCGTTACTGATTGTGAGCAGTAGGGATTATGATTGAGTGTTAAAGGTCATGAAGTATTTGACCAATCGGACCAATATTTGAACTTAACCTTACACGTTTGTCTATAGGCTCCAGTAATACGTGTAGAAAAACATATGTCTCAAATCGTTGTTGAGTTATGATTATGATCCCAAATGATGTATATAAGCAGGTGTCAAAGTTCATCACTCACTTGGTTAAGGAATTGACTATGATTTCATCTTCAAATATAATTTCTCTTTTCCTCTAGACTCGTTTAGTAGAAATTTTGAAACAGTTATCTCAAACCGTTGTACAGTAATGGACGTGATGGACGGACACAAGGACAGAACATTTTATACAAGCATCTGGCGATGGTTAACACATACATAATTTACTATTTTGTGTTGCAGATGTTTCTTTACTAATCACACTAATACCCCATTTGTGAGCTACTAACTAAAAGTACTGTATGGATGCAATAGTCTCTAAAATATATGATTTAGTTGAATGCCTACATAACCTTTGAAGATAATTTTCATGGAAAAACGCATGAAAGGTGCTTTACGATTAGTAATCGACTCTGATATTAGAAAAGTATACCTAGGTAGTTAGTTTGCAAGGAGATCAAGAAGTATTTGCCCATTACTGTCAAACTGAGCTTTAAAACATATGGAGTCTGTCAACAGCGCTATTAAAGACCAAGTGCTTAGTAACAGTAATATTAATACACTCGAGGTTCGATGAGACTTGGAGATAAGATTCAACCATATATTATTATCGTGGTAGTGGTATCTGTGTGTGAGTGTGTGTGAGCACAACGAATGCACCTTATCTCAAACCTCTAAACCAAAGCGTAGGATCTTGGCTTCAATTTCTAAATCATTTGTAACTTTCACCAAATGTTTCTTCTGAACAAAGTTTCGCTGAAGAGTTTCAAGAGGATTTTCAGAGAGAAAATATTTTTCCATCATTTCAAAATGCTCGAAAAAGCTTTCTCGCTATATTAGTCCTTCAGTGGGTTTACTTTTCTTTATTTCATACAATGTCAACAAACTATATAGCAGCAACTAAATAATCAACTTTTTCGTATATTATCAAAATTTATTATGTCAATAACATAGTATTATACGAATCTTATATCTTACAACTACTTCCATAATCTGCGCAGCACGTTTTTTGCCAAAAATGTGTAAGAATAAAGATGGAATAGTAAGGGCGGATTCAACTTTAAAATAATTACTGCGTCCTTTACATCTGGAAATGAAAAGTGTAAATATAGAATCACATTCTTGCCATGGAGTTATTATATCTCCATATAAGAAATTGTATAACAGACACAATTTCTTTGAGTAGTACTTGTCATAACCAGTAAGAGTTATTACATCATTTCTTAAATTGTAGGTACTAATTTACTGTATGAAATTAAGTGCAGACAGAATTACAAATTACCATGATGAAATACATTTGAAGTGATTGATATGAGCTGCAGGCTCATTTTCCATAGCTTGAAAAATGTAGAACCATGATTAGCATTTCTTTATGGGATCGCTTCAATTATAAACAACCACCCAAATATCCCATATTAAAGTCTCTTTTTCAATTTCTTAATAATTGTAATGCTAGTCTACACTTCAGTTTGCCAGAAATAATAAATATTTCATTTTCAACATAAAAACTTAATATCGACCCCTGGAAACCAAACCAAGTATTCGTGCAAAAACTTCAGCTTTGCAACCGTTGCAAAGCTGAGGTTCTTATTACAGATGTGGATATTCAAATATTCTTACTATTACCTATTTAATATGTTGTTAGCCAACAAAAGTCTCTGCCCCATAATAATAGCAGAAAAGCGCAATTTCTACGCATATAAAGGTCTTAAATAATAATAATATGGACTTCTGTTTTTTTAGTTTATCTAAAGAGAAAGTGAAATCAGATTTTTCTGTTTAGAACTTATTATAAATAAGAGGCAACTAAAGTTGGATTAAAACTCGTGACTCCCATACATTTCTTCAATGCTTATGACTATAATATATTGTCATATAATAACCCTAATGCTTCTAGTACTTCTAATACCCACTACAATTGTAATAATACTCCAGGCTACTTTCCCGTGCAATCATAGTATTATGCAATATGAATATTGCGAGACTTATATTGTACTATATTACATGTATGCAGGTATTACAGGTATTACCAACATACAGTGCTGCCAGGGCCGGTTTTAGGCATGTGCAGACGGTGCGACCGCACAGGGCCTCGCGCTTAAGGGGCCTCGCGTTTTCTACGGGTCTCGTACGGGACTTACAAAACTTGATATAGATCTCAAAAAAATTGGTTATTTTGCGCACAAAAGTGCCCTAAATCGCAAAATTTGATACTTTTCAGGCTGATTTTGGCTCAAACCAGCTAAAATTTTTCGCGCTTAGCGCGAAAATTGCCGTTTATATCAAAATTTTTATTTAGGTGCTCCCTAAACCAAATCCTGGTTACGGCCTTGTTTGTAACATGAAGGTTTGCTTAAGGTATATTAAAAATTGTTGCACAGGGCCTCGCAAAACGTAAAGCCGGCACTGAGTGCTGCCATTGCATTGTGAAGGTATTAACTGTTACGTGAAAGTATTAGTTACTACAGAGATAGGCAGTGAAGTATGGCATAGATGAATTGAGTTCAAGTTAATTTAGGCCTGAGGATGCCAGTGAATGATATTTATATTATTATTAGAGCATTTCATACAATATGGAGAATATTATTAGTGTCGAGTATAATATACACGACAGTTGTGAGTTGTTAGGTGTAGAAAATAAATCGTGCAGTATAGAACGGTATACAGTAACCCGGGTTTTGCTGTGCGTCGCTGGTTGCTACTATTTGTATCATCATTGTGTGTTTAGCCCTGGACAGACCTTTCACTGAACACTGAACCGTTCAATAGAAATCAATTTTGTCTCAGACTTGAGATTGGGGTGACGTGATGATAGAATATTTATGAAGAAAAGCTTCCAAATCTACTACATAACGTCCTTCAGAACACCGACGCATGGAAACGAATGACATGCAAATACGAATAGGTACTATATGTAAAATGTAATTCTTCTTTCTGGACAGCTATTGTTATTACACTTGACAGCACCAAAATAATGATTTCAGCTCTAGAATTCGTGAACACAATTAGGTAAAATATTGAGAACCAAATCAGGCGTCATAAGAAGCAAAACTTGTTTAGTGTAGATTTGTTCCTCTTCATGAAACAGTATTACAGTTTTTTGAAGTCGCATAAATAAGAATGTCAATTTATTGGATTTGGTACTTATTTTACTACATAAACAAGTCAACTGTTGAAGTAACCAATGACAAAGATTTTGAGAACCAATGATATACATGCCTAAGCTATATGGGACTAATATCAACGATGCTTATGGCTTTATAAACCAAAGTTAGTGATGATGACGGATTTTTGATACAATGACATAAGTGAAGGCAATTGGGGCAACGGTAGAATAAGGAAAGCAATTGCAACGTGCTGCGACTACATTAATCAGTTATTTATCCATTATAAGATGTTTATCCTGATCTTGGTCGTATGAAATGCACAAAATACATATAATTACATAATTCCTTACACTAGTACTCGTACAACATCACTGTACTGTCTGTGGTCAAATTAGATGGCAAAATAAAAAAAAATGCTGTTACGAAAGAGTTGTTCAGGGAACTTAAAAGAATTAAAATCCTTCAACTGCTATTTTACTTTTTATACAAAACTGCTGCTTTGGACACGATGAACTAACATTAATATCTACAGTAATAACACCTTATGAATTAATTACCATTTCATACTAGTAGCAGACATAGACAGATGTGAGAGTCACAACAGCAATATAATTTTTAGTGTCAAATGCCAAAAACTGTGACACATTCATTAATCATTCGTTCATTGGCAAAGCCATGGCAAATACTATGCGTACTCCAAATGAATATCGCGTATATTTTGCACGATTTTATCATTATGCTTGAAGATAAGAGGCATAAATGTGTGTGTATGGCATACATATCACTTAGAATAAATATTTCTTTCATCAACACCACTAGTTCTCCAATAAAATATTTAGGCAAATTAGTAGGTAGGTTAATAACAAAATCCTTTTTTCTAGAGTCGCCAAAATCACAATATGAGGTAGAAATTTGCGAAACATTTCAAGATTTTGTACACTTTTAGGTTTAAATAACCTCTTTTTTTGCGATTTCGGGGAGGGCAAAATTGTCCCCTTTTTCACCTCTTGGCTACGCCACAAAATCTCTCTTTTTTAGAAGGCCATCAAAAGAAAATATTCAACCATCAGCAGAAAATGACAAACAAGTTGTAGGTACCAGTAAAGATGATCATTAGTTTTATTAAGATATTCTTGAGAATATCTATCTATATACTATATACGTATAGACATTAGCTACTTATAAAATCATGTATTACTTTTTATATTTGCAATTTTGCTAACATGAATTAAAAAAGACAAAGGTATTTTTATAAAATGTGGCAATATCAATCTATGCACAAATGATTGAAAGCATATTGAATTCATAATCTATATCAGCAAAAAACCTTGGATGAGTACTTATCTATTTTTGAAGGATAAAGCGCGGAGTATATAGAATATATGGAACTAGTAATATCATGCATAAATATAAATATTTCAAACGATTTTCGCCCCCTTTTCTTACAAGAAAAACTGTACGAAGATAAAGCGAGTTATAAATACGCGGAGATAAACATAGAATGCATACACCTAAAGACAAAGTGAAATTGTTTGTGTGTAGCATGAAAGAAACAAAGGATTGTTCCCCTCACAAAGCTAAGCATGTGCTAATAATATTGATCTGAGATAAGTCACGGTGTTTGCATAGCGTGGGTGAAAGAAGTTAGTTGTGTTCTGTGAAAGTACAACTAGCCCCATAATAATAATATGCTTTGTGAATGGAAGAACACGGGTAATATGTTTCAATTCATGTCCTAAGGAAAACATGATGATGATATGACACTTTCTGCTTATTGTGTTGTTTACTCATTATTTTCTTGTGTATGTGTGTCGTGTGTGAAGGGGTTTGTGTTGTGTATGTGTGCCTGATCGTACATATATGAATTTGCTCGCCCTCACTTTTACTCTGTCCCTAAACGAGAAACTAAGAGATAACTAACGTTTTTATGTAGCTTACTTATAGAGTACACTTTCTGCCTTAGTTGACTTGCTGTAACAGTAACAGCAAGAAAAACAAGAAGAACAAGAGAAAGAGGCTTATTTGACGAGAAATACTTTGGAGTCGTGTTTCAAGAGAGACCTACTAGTACTACCATACGCATACCCGTCCCAAGCAGAAGTAGTCTCGTAGTCGACAAAGCTTATGTAAGGAGCAGTCAAAGCTACCTAAGCCACAGAGCGTGCAGAATAAAAACTTTTGATGGAAGCTGAGAAACTAATAACGCTCTACTAGACTGTGTATACAGTGTACTATAATATATGAACTGAACAAGTAGCAAAGCGAGTGTGTAGCTAAAGAGGCTTAATCCTTCCTTCCTTTTTCTCTCTTTCTATGTCTCTCCTCCATTCTTTTAGCAACGTCTACTTACTTTAGCAACGACCAACAACGCAACGAATCTATTTCTTCACTTTAAGACAACTACATAACGCATCACAATAATAATATTATAACTATTTATCAAATGGGTTGACTCTTTTGTCGTTTGCCCTTTTCCGTACGGCTTTTTATAGTGTGAGTACATTCGGAGTATATAAAAAACAAACATCACGCTGTGCGACGCAGTTGAAGAAAATGCCCGAATCGCTGCCTCACACATACACACAAACACATACATAAAACACATTGAATATCATCAATCATAGCGCGATAAATTTTGACCAGGAAATATTATATCCTTATGATTTCTGTGCGAGTGACTGACTGGGTCTTTAGAAAATACTCATAAGATTGGATTTAAGGATGAATTTGTTTGTGGTCGTAATATGAGGCTTTAGGAAATGGCAAATCAGGACAGAGTTCATGGATATGACAGACACAAAGGTTGAAGTCAAGAATGGCGATGTTAAATATTGTTATAAATAAGGAGAGGAATAATAGAAAAAGACAAAGGGATACAAAGGAAAATCATGAGGAATAAATGAAGTGGGATGAGTCGGAGTGGAGAAGAAGGGTTTGAGCACAACAGGGAGAAACAATAAAATTAAATGAGCAAACCTCTTCCGAGCTGATTGCAAGTTTACAGCTTTGCTCCTGCCCCATGGTGATGATTTTGTATCAAGTAGACTCCACTCCTCTGTACCCGGAGACCTGATAAGATGATGAAGACTTTGTTCAACGTAATCCTTTCGCTTCGAGATGTCTTTCTCAAGGCTTACAGCCTTTTCCGATGTATTTATTTATATGGTGCACGGGTGAGTGCAGGAGCCCAAATGACACACAAGACGACTTTAAATGTCGCCACTATTCAGAGAAATTACTGGCCGAGTCAACATGTAGAAGATAATTGGCTGCAATTGATAACAGCAACGAACTGAGTTAAGACATAGCGATTTTGGCCAACTACAATGAAATGCTTATTTGACGAGTTCTTTTATTCACTTGAGGGAAATCTTTTACTTTAGTTTTAAGACAGAGAAAAGCGAAGAAGGAAGACGCGTGAAAGAAGAAGGAAAGAATAGAAATTCTGTTTACCTTCTACTTGTGCCCTGATTATTTCAGCTCTTATTTCTAAGGGGGAATAAAACAAATGACACAGTATTTATATTCTACAAGGAGTGTAAAATCGTCTTGACGAGAATGCGCAATCTGACGGAAGTACTCTAATGTAATAAGGTTCCGTGATTTTCTAGATAATTCAGTTTGTGGCTTAAATGTAAGTAATACTGCGTCGCAATGATTTCAATCATTTCATCTAAGGAATTGATGTATAAGGAGTACATATCAAATACTTGCATTATACACGGACAGGGTTGCTAAGAATTCTCAGAATTCTTAAGTGTACTTCTTAAAGACATTCATGCTCACACAAAAATTGAAAGCCATGGAGATTCTGAAGTGTTCCATCAGTAAGGTAAATGTTTGGTTAACCATTCCAATAATTTGTTGTTTCTACATGATAATTCTCTGATCCTATAACAACTTATCAACCAATGTATTTAACAATCCCGAACAACTCAATTATATTTATCCAGCAATACCTACCTAAAGAAAACCACTGAGGTTTATTTGCTGGCTTATCTGAAATATATCTCGTAAATACATATAAAAGTTTAGAACGCGAGGAGAAAAGATAAACACTGGAGTTTTCAATTAGTAGATTAAACACGACAGTATTTGCTACTGTGTTTGGGTTAAAAGAAGTCAATACTTGTAATCGATAGAATATACGAACCTATACCTACTTTGTACTTCACAGCATGCCCAGCACTTATAGAAACTTTCCTCAAGTATCTTTACGTTTACAAACTAAATGTTGACAAGCTTCGTTCGTAGCTCGATCATGCAACGTCCTTAAAAGTTAAGTTAAACATTTTCCTTTTATTGGTCCACTCCACAGTCTATCTGCATATAATAAACCTTACACTCAAAGGTGTAACTAGGATTTTATTTGGGGGGACTCAAAACATGAGGGATATATGTGCTCATTTTCTATCATCGAAGGAGAAACATTTGAGCTAATTTGTGCATACATGAACACAAAATAAATAAAATGCGTAGGGGGAAAATTTCGCGATGTTTGGTATTTTTTTGATAAAATATTTTTTCCGGATTTCGGAGGGAGGGCAAATTTCACCTTGCCTTACCCCCGGCTACCCCAGTGCTTACACTATATATACTAACTTATAATAATTATAAAGACCACTTAACACTCTCGGAGATTATATTATATATTTACTGTCCTTTAACAACTTCCACAAAAGAAACTTTACCACGGATTCAGAAAACATGTACTACTTTTAGTGACTATTAAGGAAGCAGAATAAAACACGGACAACCGGAAATTTAAATATAGCGAAAATTTCTACATGATTGAGCGTTTAACGATTTCTTGAGATGCTTTCGCTTGCGTTCTGAACAACTTCTTTGATGAGCTGAATGTTCTACATTTCGCAATATATGGTGAACAAATGACAATTTGTCAGCAACGTGTTTCCGCCAATGCAGTGTACAGAAACACCAGTAGGTATTGCAAATAAATTTGTACTTTGCTAAAATAATGCAACATGAAGAAATACCTTCTAAGTTATTATACCAGCCGATGGCAACCGAGCTCTTAAACATATTGACAACTTCCGACATAATCTGCATGAAGAGATAGAGGAAATTCTTTTAGCCAGCTCAAACATAAGTACCTGCCTACCCAATGTAAAAGGCTGTCAGAAAAGTCGAGTTTGCGTTTGTAGGCTTACTGTTGTCTTGCTACTGTCAGTAATAAATTAATACTAGTACCTAATACTGTATTGCTTGATATTCCACTTAAAGACAAGTATTAAACCTGTTATAAGATCTTAATGGAAATCAAAGTGCTTTTAGGTACCAGATACAATTTAATATACTTAGAGCTTCATGTAAACTTAGTTTTCAGAAGATTGAATTATTGATACACTGCCAACGTACCATCAGTCTCAATTTTGTAGTCCATAAAATTTAAAACATTAGCTAATCAAGACTAAAGTGGTAGGTAAAGTGAAAAGTAAAATTAATGTAAAATTCCAAGAAACTAATACTACATTATTATTTATACAGATAAATGGGTCAAATAAAGCTGTATATTGTTAATTGTGTACCTATTTCTATTGATCTTCAAAAAAATTATTTTTAATTAAGAATTATTAAATTTCGACAATGAGAAATTAATTATGTATTTAGTTAGGTCTCTTTACGTATCAATCAACATAAAAAGAGACAGATTTACTTAATCGAGATAAGAGGCCGAATGACTTTGACGCCGAACATAGTAAAAACGAAAAAAACATTTAATGCTATATTATTATTTCTACAGATACTTCTGTGTTTCCTTCAGTGATATTGATCCTCTCAGGTATCACAATAAATCCATCTCCTCTAATCACTAATTTTGCCAATTATTCTCTACATTTTACTAGTACATTTTTTAAATAACAAATTAATCATAAATAATCAAGAAACTAATATAATAAACTAGTCATCAATTTACCGTATTGTTACATTTACATACTTGGTCTTCGGATAAATAGGTACTTAACCTTAAGCTTTTCCATAAGTTTACAACAGTTTTTGTTTTTGTTGGCAAAATTAGTGATTATAGTAGATGGATTTATTGTGATACTTGAGAGATAGCAGCCTAGAGCAGTGGATGTGATACTGACGGGAAAATTGAAATATCTATAGAAATAATAATATAGCAATAATTTTTTTTCGTTTTTACTATGTTCGGCGTCAAAGTCATTCGGCTACTCTTAGTTGAAAAATTTACAATAGGATAAATAACTATATATTCCATTAAATGCAGGCATGCAGGTATATTTTAATTCAGCTACTACAGAGTACTTCTATTAAAGAGATGATTCTAATAGGAAGCGATGTTGACACAGTTAATATTGTGTTATAAATGCATATGTATTATTTCCTATCTATGGCCTAAGCAATTTTAGCGGCAGGCGAATTGCTATATCATAACAAAATTAAGACACTAATAATTAGATGGAAATATGGAAAACCAATATACTGTTTAGAAATCAAATTATCCAAAGAAGAAGAAACTTAAGTATGGCCTATCTGATGAGCATGACTTGAAAATCGACAAAAACGTATACGAGCTTACAAATTGATTTATATTCTAATACTGAATATATCTAGTAAATTACAACCAGAGTCGTAGCACCTTCTAAAATCAGAGAATCAGAAATTAAGCAGTGAAATCCCACGCAAAAATAAATACCTAAATACCTAAGTAACAAGCTGTTAAAATAGTCTAGGTCCTGATCGACTAATTGTACAAACAAGTACATCAAAAGAAACTTATTAATATTGTATAGATACTGATAGTTTTTGTACTGAAAGATTTTGACACTTGAATAAAATTGATACATACATACATACATGTATACATAGTCGCTAGGAGATGTAATGAACTAAATCGTTCGACAAAAACAATAGTGTACTCGAACAAAAATTAAAATGCTATTAACTCTCATAATGTAGTTTTAGTCTTACTGATGAAGCAGAGCATGTAAACATGATGATGAAAATGTGTAAAAAATCCATAAACATAATACTGCTTAGAAAGGAACTGAAAGTTTTAGACCTGAAATGGTTAAATCCATCCTACGATTGTATAATATTTTCAACACTTAATTATTGGCTGTATTCGAAAAACAATAATTGGTGATCATACAATAGTTGATAGTACTGCAGAAATACAAAAATAATAAAATAAACAATTACTTGCATTCTAAATATGTGAAAAATTGACGCTACAATAAAACAGGCATTGGAGAGAATTGTTTCTACTAAATAAATAAATATACATTCAGTCTATGTAAATTCTATAGTTCACAATCAAGACAAACGTCTCAATCCAGATTTACTTCAATTGTGATTCCTCCTTAGTCTTTTTAATATCATCAACATATTGTTATTTCAGGGCCACTCCATTTCTCTACTTTAACATTTGAGACATCGTGGAAAAGAAAATCATTAGCAGAAAGTATTTGATTTGCACTTTGTTTCAGAATCACTGAGTTTGCGTTCCCCAGTTTTATATCCTGAGTGTAAATTGCATTGATCCCGGCAGTAGTCAATTACGGTACAGTAAACAAACTTTATCAGTTATAGTTGTGACTGTGAGATCACTATTGATTTCATTACGTGAGTTGGAAAAACACGTCTAATTCCATCTGTATCAACTAATAGTCAACTACACAACTTTTCAAGTGTTGCCCAGAAAAATAGAGGTGGGAATTCCATGCAACTTTGATCAACTCAAGGTTTGATTTGATTATGGAATATAGGTGGACCGGTGGTGGATGCATGGAAGGATAAACCTATTCGAACCTTTGAACTTTAATGGATTTATTTTGTTCACTGTCAATGAAGCACAAAGTTACAAGTACAAAACTCACAAGCTCACACAACGTGTACTCCATCCTAAACTGAATTAACAATAACGTACAAAACTGAATAGCCTTATGGCCTTATTGTATAACACCAACTCCAGCTCTTCCAGCTTATAAAAAACAATTGCTAATAACACTTCTCATTCCAACTGATTTGTAGCACTTCAGTGAATGTAATTCTTTTATGAACAATTACGATCTGTTTTATAGTATCAGACAGCCCCAATGAAATCCAAATACATACTGAATAAGCGTTGATAATTATACGCAAAGAGAATAATGATAGAACACTCATTTTCATGATTTCCTATTCTTCTCTATGTACTGTGTGTTGTCCACAAACACTTCCCAGCACCAAACAATAGAAATCGAAAACAAATAAAAACACAATTATCTTTTTATTTACAATCCAGTGAAGCGAAGAACAACGTGTATCGTGTCTCTCGTTAAATTCAATCACTTTAAAAATTCTATAATGTGTTTAATGGAATATCCCATATCCATCTGTAAAAACGAACACTGACAGACCGGGCATGTCACACGAGAAGAATCTCAATGATTACAAATAAGGAATCTTATAAGGAGTCAAGAATATCCAACCAATGAAGCATTTTACAAACCATATAACAATTTACGACAGATAAGACCCAGCCACCGTAGTTTCAGTAGATACAATTACAGTATCATATTTCCCATTAAAAACCTAAGTAGTTCCATTACTTCCATTTGAGCTTATTTTATTCCAACACAGTATCTAGAATTTACACAGGGTGGAATATCTTTCAATACAGATGCATAAAAAACGTGATAACAAAATAATTGCCTTGTTCAACAGCATAAATTTGTATCGTAGGCATGTAGAACAATGCCATAATGAAATTTAATAGTATTATTCAACTCCATACTTGCATGATCAATGTTGAATTCATTGATCCTTATATTTAAATATTGCACGAATTTAAAATAGACTTCACAGCTAGAATCTATTTTTCTATTCGTCAGACAAAACTTTTAAGAATTGAAGAGTATTAAATTTTATCTATAAAAACTATTCCAACCTCGGATAAAGTTTAAATTGAACATTTTCTGAAACACGAGGTATATTATCACATAAAAAACTTTTTTTTTTAAATTCAAGCTTACGACCAATATACTACGGTCTTCATCAGGAATAAAGTGTGATTATTCACACAAAAAAAGGAGAAGAGTAGATATTATATATTCAGTGAGTTGATTATTTGAAATCAAATCATGCTGTTGAAGTGGTGAAGTCAACTATTGTTGAGAAAACAAAACCTTACATATAAAATACAAACAATCTAAAAGAATCTATGTACATAAAATATCAAGAGAATGTCATGAATCAAGATAGTGGGTTAAATATTAATTCAATTTGGTCGTCAGTTTTACAAAAAATCGATGAGAATTTGTAATTAATATTATTTTGCATTCAAGAACAACTTGTAACATTTAACAATTTAAATGTGATCGTTATTTGAAGATTTTAAATAACCAATTCAGTGAGTATATAATATCTACTCTTTCCCTTTTCTCATTAGTGTAAATAGTCACACTGTATTCTTGATGAAGACCGTAGTATAATGGTCGAAAGCTTGAAATTAGAATAAAAAAATTATTTGATAATTTACTTCGCGGCTCAGAAAATATTCAATTTAAAAATTATATTTTATGCAAAATAAGGGTATGCAGATTTACTACGGATCTTTAAAATGAACATAAGATAACTATTGGGATATAATCGGGTTGAATAATATGATTGTCTAAATGTCATTTGTAATGATTGTTTTGTCATGAAAAAGGAGTGAGACGTACCTTGATGAGACGCGGCATGTTGCCCGCATGGATGTAGCACGGAGGCACCAAATCCTCGATGCGAGTGGAGGCAGACAAAGACATCTCATTTTCATCAGACGAAGAGTAGCAAGTTGTGAGCAGAGAGACGGCTCTCCCTACTCCGGAAGTTTTTTTGCGCTCCGGTGCTTCTTCTGGCAGAAAAGGCAGCATTTGTTCATCCAACCCACCTCCATCTCCCGCAGAATAAGGTGATCTTCCCAGTCCAGGACTTTCACTCAGAAGGGGCGCTAGCGACGATTCCTAAAACACAATACAAACATCATTACTCCATGTGCCCCTACATTCCATAAGTCCACAGTTGTAGCTTAAGTTAAATCTACTTTTTGAATTATATACACGATTCAAAAATAAAATAAAATAATACATTCTAAAAGCCCAGTTTATAGTTTGCTATATAAAACATTTATTTCAAATGAGATGAGACATTAGCTAATCGGATCTTTTTTGTGCTTTCATTATCAACAGCAACCATTGTATGTGTCTTTTTATTTATTTTATTTGATGTGCTTGTTTCTGAGCAGGTAAAAGAGCAACACATTTTAACCAGAGCACGATTATATTTATTTTGTTTTGTTTGCAATGGGATCTAGAGATAAGGTAGAAGCTTTTTACGTATCGTATAAATATTGAAGAATTTTATTGGGTTCAATCAAGGATCGTATATTTCAGTTCATCTGTATTTATAAGGCATAATATAAAGTTTTCGCAAACAGCTATATATTCAACCGGTGTAGAATTTACATACAAGCAGTTTATCGTAGTGTTAATGCACGAGTGCATACCACCAATAACACCGAGCCTATTTTCGTCATGAAAAAAGAGAAAATAGTATAAATGACATTTCAAAGTTTTCATGATCAATTTTGTAATGTGAGCCATTCAAAAATATATTTATTTTAAGATACATCCATGCGAGTTGACTAATTGAAAAAATTAAATTACGTTGCAAATTTTCAATTATCCATCACCTATATAAAAATTCTAGTCACATAGGTAATATATGCATGCATCATATAAGGAAATCTACAACATGATTTATATTCTTTAATAACACCATGTATACTCATCCCGTGTATTTATGTATTCGATACTCGTACCCAGGATAGATACATTTATTTAAATTTTATATCGATAAACTCATTCTTCTCAATTTCTAGCTCTTGAACAATCGGAACATTAAATAAATAAAATACACCGTCCCCTCGTATCTGTATGTAAGATGATATTATTATAAGAATATATACCTGCCTACATTTCACTATTGAATTCTTCCATACTAAAAATTTCTGTCACGTTGAAGTTGACTACAATAGAGATATATATGTGTTTGACAAAATCATTATTGTAGAAAAGATAAAAGTGCCATTTAATATTTAAAATATTTTAATACGACGCTTATGGAGTACCTGACATTGGAGACTGATAGCAACATTATTTTCCTTTCTCGGAGCCATACCTTCATATTCATACTTCATACATATACATGAGCCAAAGTCAAACCACCACCTCGTGAGTCGTGACAACATTCTTCAGAAAACTTTCACTTTCTGTTAGACGCATTATTACAAAGTTTATTTTTGTATTGCTTTCTACGTGAAGATGCAAGCACAAAGGTTTTACATCACAATAGCGGGGTTGAATGATGACGAGAATAAAACTATTCCATCATCCTTTAGCAAACTAATGCTACAGATCAGAATATAATATGATAGGTATAAGGTGTTGACAGAGGGAAAGTGTACGCGCGTGGGTGTCACTAACACAAATTTATGGTATAGGTACTAGGATCGTAGCTATAAATATATCGGGAAAGGTACTCATTACTCCAACATAATGTAGGTGTTCTTTTGTAAAGGTACGATAAATAAATATTGCCGGGTTTTGACATGTCTCAAAATTGAAATCCTGAAATTGAGAAGAAATTCAATTATACTGTATCAACAGAAAATATTGATACATTGTGATTCACAACCCTGCGAATTGAAGATTGAACCCAATATTTGCCTGCTAAAAATACCTCCACTATTTGTATAACTACATTTAAGTACTACTCTGACACGAAAGACGAAACGTAAAAATAGAAACCTTAGTTTAACCTTGCTTTGATGGGTGTGTCAGAAAAATACTTTTTCCATTGAATTTTAGCAATTACTTTATTTAACACAAAAGCAGAACCATAGCAATGGTTTAAGTAGATATAAATATACAGGTGTCAGATTGACATTGTTACAATTGTCAAAAGACACAGAAAGTCAAAGCTGGTTGTCGATTGACATAATTTCCTTTACATGATTTCCCCCAGGTATTTTACTACTAACCTTGTGTTATGTATGCGAAGCTTGTGAGTTATCATAAACTTGATGTACACATTTACAGATTGTTCTAAAAACAAAATTTAACAACGTTGAAATATATAAATCAAAAAAATTGAAATGTTTATTATGCTGTTTCGATTTAATGAACGCTATATAATATGAGATATAATCCAATGAGAATTTCAGCAATAAAATATAAACAAGTCCTTGATTTCTAGGAAATAATTTTGCAGACAATGGGCATTAAAAACATCATAAAACTAATTCATCGACCTATGTACCTATATATGATTTCTCGCTAACTGTAATAGTGTAATATTTATAGCCAACAAATATGTAAGTAATTTACTAGCATTAAATGTTACCAGCGCTACTATCATAAGTGTTCATTCAGGAGCTTTCAAACAGTTATTAACCTTTAAGAATTTGATAGTGATACTAATTGCTGCTGATATCCCCAACCAGGATATAAGTCTAGACACAACCATTAATTCCTAAAATTGCGTTCTAGTAACGAAACACAACTAAAACTCCATGTACGTTTCAATTGAACAAGCACAACATGTATTACACAAGTAGGAGATACCACAAACTGATTCCAGTGAGAAATAATACTAGCCATGTTAATTTTGCCACGATGTACTAATATGAGTCTGTTGATTCGTTAATTACATTTTATGATCAGTTACTAATTGTATATACTTTGTCCTTTTTCTAAAATATTTCTGAAGGAATATATGGTTTTAATTCTTCTTACTTTGAACTCTAACGAAAATTTACGCTTCGTGCTACAACAAAAAATATATTTGTCATGCATCACTCGAAAACACTGCAAGACGTGTGTTTTATAACTACATGTATTTAAGAAATGCCCAATAAACATTTATTAACTTTTCTATTACTGACTTCATGAAACTATTAGACATTGAAAACTATTTAGCTGCTAACTATTGCTTTGGTTGATGTGCATCTTTTCATGGCAAATTCATAGGTATAGGGAATCATTATTATTACAAATTAATATATTACTGAATGGTAGATGCATTAAAAAGAAATAATGTTTACAGCCATAATATCTACTAATAAATACAAAATGATCTACTCCATTGAACTATTATTGTCCATGATAGCTTTCAATACGTGATACTGCACAGAATGGATGAATAAATGGCACGTAGAACGTTAAAAATCAATTAATACACCTACTAGGTATAAGTATAAAAATTCTATTGATTTATAATATATCCTTTTAGCCTATCCCAGTTACATTAGAGATGGTATTAATATCTGATATGGATTATACGATTTCATAATGTATATAGTAGTGCAATAACTTGGCTGATATGGGACAATAGTGAATTTTCCTAGTCCAACTGACATAACAAGGAATTGTTCATCATATACTAAAGAGTAGTGTAGCCAGAGAGAGGAGGACGAGAGCGAGGAAGGAATGAGACGAGAGCAATAACAATGATGTAAGAGTAGGAGAGGATACATACAATACACAGACTGAGACAAAAGCATGCACAGAAAATTATTGAATTAGCTGTGTGTACCACAACATTGTGTACTCCTCGTGTAGTGTAGTATTTCATCATAATGAAATCAAATTACTCCTTTGAGAGGCAAGAATGGAATAATTTGCAAACCAAGAGAAGAAATAAGTATGGTAGCCTCAGAAGCCTGCGACTATAATAACATCATAAATATGCCCAACCCGCAACTTCCTAATTGATGTCTTTGAGGGCGATAATAAGACGCAAACTTAACACAGTACAATAATGTTCAAGTCCGGGTCTGTGCAATGCGGCTCCCTACTAAATCAACAATGCATTTCTTAATACAAATTTGTGTTTCTATTAATAGATCATTGATTTCCCTAGTACACTTATACTAGGGAGCTCGGCAATTCAAGAAGTAAAACGTCTTCAGCATTATGACACATTATCATTTGCACACGTGGTTAAAATGTACATTGTTCAAGTTGTTTATAGATACTACCATGGATATAGGGTGCTGTGCATGAAAAACATTCCTCCAAGAGTACTTTAGTGGTGCATAATATAAGTAGATACAAATTAACTAAAACTGGAAAGAAATTAATGAAAACTTGAAAAATTGATAATAAAAAATCATAAAATAATCTTAATATACTAAGATAACAGATCTTAAACATTAAATCACGTAAATTCATGTGATCAACCTTAACCTTCAATATAACAACCTAGCGAAAACGACTTAGAAGGTGTAAATTGAAATGATGGGAAAACGTACTTTATCTTCCTCTGTTCGAGTTGTAGAAGATCGGTCTGTGTTCAGATTGGGTGTTAAAGGCGAATGAGAAGTAAATGGGACAGTGTTAACTCGTGGGGGACGAGAACGTGGCCAGCATTCCTCCAGACGCAACTGAATACCCGCTAAGACGGCCGCTTCTTCTTTACTACATGGCAAATTTCCTCCAACTACAACCCGCTGCATCTGCAACACAAAAAACATTTTTAATAATACATGCATAATATTTGCATTGCATTCCTGGTTCGAATTATTACACTAGTATTTAAATAACTTACAAGCTGCCTACCTACCTCACATTTTTAACACAACTAAACATATTGCATGATTGCATGTATACCAATATGAAATAGTAGGTGCTAAAATTTTTGCTATGAGAATTTGAGTTAGTTGAAAGTGACAGAATAAGCGTACGTATTTCATTTAGAGGGTTATTTGGGTTACATGGTGATTTAAAATTGTACAGTGCATTCGTTCCAGTGCATTACGAAGTAGTGGAGGAAATAGTATCATTTAAGGGTTATCTGCAATCTATAATAGTCATCGTCCTCCCAATTGGATTTGACTGTTTACTCTACTGTGATGGCATTCGATTTTGGACTAATATAGCCAAGTAAATTGCACTGTGAACTGTTCATAGTCTTACCATGCACTCAAAAGACACCAATAACAATTCCATTCTAGTGCCCTGTGGATATAGGACACACAGGGCCTAGCTATACTCCGTATGACTATTTTACGCCTCCCATTATCTCACGCAAGCATTGAATTACAATTCTTTTATTCTTCTGCCATATAGCAAGTAGTCCCTGCAAGAGATATTTACAGGGAATATAGTAGTAGCACAATACATTGCGAAATGTACGAAGACCGTTTGAAAAATTGGTTCTCTGACAGGAAATTGAAAGCTTTAAACCCTTGCAGAATATACACAGTGCTATATAAGTAGATGCTCCTAGGTACTAGGTACACAGAATCAGATACTGCACTGAACTACCCTTTACGCTCAACACTGTGATGCTAGGTACATTTGGGTTACTACAAAACGGAATTGCTTACTATAGCAGAACGGCCTTAACGTAAAACTTTCTTTACTTGGAAATAATATAAACGTTGCTTTTTAACGCTCAAATAACTTCCACACTCATCGCATATATCTAACAAAGTACATAATATAAAACCCAATGAAAATGCTGTACATAAAGATAGTTACACTAACATTCTCTTTTTATCCCCTGTCTCTCTCCCTCTGTTTTATCATTTTAAACTTTATGTCTAATGGCTATGGCATGTGTGCATCAGGATTGCTTGAGCTTGTCCAATGCTACATCCGGGAATGCTTTTTCTTTCCCTATTGCACTAGACTTGCATTTGCACGTCTTTATTTTCACTGTATTTTTATTTTACTAAAACAAACTTTCTATACCACAAGAAAGACACCTTGTACTGCATACTTACTCTGGGATATTCTTTTAAAATGGCCGTAAAAAATAATGTGTCTAGTAAATACAAATGGATTCGCATTTCCCCAATTACACTCAACATAACATTCTTTGGTAATAAAATTCTCCAGATATTTTGTAACTCGCCAATAATGTCTGATTGATATTAATATTATTCTTGGACAATAACAAGGAATTTCTCCAGTAATTGCGTTATAGATACAAGAAGAAGGAAGGAAGTGTCATCTGATGAAAATCAGTAGTTTTTATACATACATTGTTCGTGTACACTACGAGTTGACATTTTCACGTTATATCGTGTAACTGAGAATTTGATGAGTACCTCTTGCAATCATGTAAGTTTCAAGACATTTTCCATTCAATAAATGCTGTTACTACATACAAACGTAAACAGACAATGAGGATCGTAACGAGAGAAGCCTTTTTCATGGAATAGCATGGAATCCTACAGCGAACTTCAAGATTGGAACAGGAATTTATCCATAACTTGATCTTTACACGCGGAGCAACTGGGTAGGAATCAGCTATGTAGTTCTTTGTGAACGTTCGCTAAAGAAAGTGAGTATAGAAACGCGAACAAAGAAAAAATGAAACTGAAACACACGTAGAAAGTGAAATACGACTTTGCCATTATTGGTTATATTGACCGTGTGTGTTCCTAGTATTTACTACGAATAGTACGTGCAGTCTTATATGGTGCAAAACCCCATTCGAATTTCTCAAGTATTTCTGGGTTTGCTATGTTGGGCTGTGCTCATTGTCAGCTTGCTGTCAGTCCACCTCAACTAACTTAAATCTACCCGCGTCTAATATTGGCTTGAGACTACAGATATAGATTTTTCTTAAGTAGAATGTTGCTGGAAGTAAACTGTAGACTTACTTAGGTAGCACATAGTGAAAGTACGCCGGCACGATTTCCAGTTAATCGCTTGATGGATTGGATGCAGTCAAAGGAACTAACTTTATACCATTTGCTTACTTCCACTTCAATGAGTGAGGATAGCAAATCGCTCCAAATGTCCGTCAACTCTTTGAGAAACGGCTTCTATGCTTATGAAGAAGATGCAGTCCCGCCACAGTTTTTTATTCTTCTTTTTTATTTAACCTGATGTTTGTTTCACCATGAACAACCCTTCTGCATTTTCTGCCTCATTTCAATACAAATGACTCTGTGTTTTGTGCACTGCATATGAGAAGCAACTGATTTTTAAGATGCTACAATATTAAGCATAAAAGATTTAAAGTCGCTTGAAGGTACTTTGAGTTTTACTTTTACTAATACACATCACGTATATACTGTCTGAAAGAGATGGCATGCTACTTCTTCCGCTAGATTAATTCATTTTCGTGCTATTTACAATTTCATTAGAAATAAATGCATCTAAGTACGTTGAATGTGAGGCTAACTAATCGGATCATACAACAGTTAAGTAGAGTAAAGTAGTTTAAAAAAAACTAATTTATTATTTTGAGTGCAGTGTAGGAGTCTACTTATATACTGTATTGTTAAACACAGCTTTTGTTTTATTGTTTCCCATCTGAGAATAAGTACGTAGTAAATTATATTAATTTGACAAGAATACTTTTATAGAAATAAAGCATAATGCATACTGCTTTATTACATCAGTATAATGGCTTAACTTTAAGAAGCTTATTGAAGAAACTCAAAATCATTAGACAAATTGCAAGAGCAATTATTTGTAGAGGTTTTTTTTTCTTGAAGTTATGATATTTAATATTTTTCGTAACAAAAATAACTTTTTTGTTTGATTTGCCATTTAGTACTTTACACTTTTCATATCGTTTTCTACAATAGGTTTTACGCGTCAAATCAAACTCATCTCTAACTAATATGATTTCATTTCAAACAACGATGTACTCAAACAAGAAAAAATTATAAACCAAGTCTGTATTACCTACTCATATTTGCCCAATCAATGGTAAACATTTACAAATCATTTCAGCATACGTAATAAAATATAGGAGTGCGCTTTATGGGAACTTTTGCAAAAGATTTTTCTCAATCCATTGCTAAATTTCCACCACAAATAATGTCCATGCAATCCTAACCTTTACCTTTTTATTATCTCATTGAGCCAGAAATTAAGAATGCCTTGATGCTGACGTTTATCCTTAAAGCGCACTGGGGAATGTGTTAGATTGTTTCTGTATATCAGCTGCAAGCTACCAAGATGTTAAATAGCGGGATATAGAATGTTATTTTTAACCAAAACCATTTTTGGTATATGCACGAGTATATATCTTTATAAGATTGAATGGAGTTTTCCATAGTTTGTTCTTGATGGGGCGGTGAAGCTGTGTACCAATTAGTTACAATGTCATTGCCCTAAACTAAAAGCTATAAACTTTCTTCGCTGCAGCATGGAAAGCATACGCAAATAGTAAACAGGAATAATGGCGTCAATTCAATGGTCGCATTCTTTATGACACTTTGTGAAGTAAGAAATTATTCATAAAGTCTTTGGCTAGGCACAGATATGACATGAATAAATTCACTGCATGCCTTAATACTCACTTTTTATTATGAAAAATGTAACTCTTGAGTAGTTTCACAAGAAAGAAGATGAATGTGAGCATAATATACTTTACACAACACTTAACTGCACTATACACGCGAAATATCATAAACGTCACACTATCTACGTATATTTCTTGATATAACTTCACACACTACACAATCCTCTATGTTCAATTTCAGCTCAACTTTTAAAAGCTATACAACTGCAACAGACACACCACTCAAAGTAGCAAAAGTAAAAAAGTTAAGCAAATATTTACTTACTTCCCAATATTCCTTTTCAATAGATTCCAGAGACTCAAGTTCATTCATATCTTCTTCAGACACCTGCAAACAATATTCAAATTATTATCCCTTGTTAGCTTTTACATTTTCGTAGCCACAAATAGAAAATCGATTCAAAAAAGCACAAAACGACATCAGTTAAATGTAATATCATTTTCTAAGCATATGGATGAGTACAGGACCGTATCTAGTATTTTGTTTCCGGGGAGGGGGGTGTACCAGCGCCAAAATGTTATTATAAATGAAAATTATCGAGCGTAACACGAAAAATTGTGTTACAGTGAACCAAAATCAATATAAAAAGAAAAAAATTGGGGCATAGCAAGAAAGTTTTTGTGATTTAGAGCACTTTTATGGTAAAATAACCATTGACCGAGTAGATCTTTGTAGTAAAACATATTTTGCATAGAATCGATCAGTATGACGCATCTCTAGGTGTCAATTGAATAATATAGGAAATAAATGGACAAAAGAGGGAATTGGGAAACGGACAGAAAATTATGAAAGAAAGTGAAATTTGGTAAATGATAGAAGAGGAAGGAAAAGAAAGGAGCTAAGAGGATCGGAGATAAATATTGCATAGGAGAAAATAGACAAGGAAGAGAGTGTGGTGAGCTGAAAGCTGATCAATCTTTAAAAAAACTTGTTTTGTGTTGTGGTTTGACAACGACATTCCGAAGCGTTGACAGGAAGAGAGAGAGAGAGAAAGAGAGAGACTTGAGATTTAAGCTTCGATTTCTTTCTCTCCGTATTCTTCCACCATGGTTTCCTTTATTGACGCTTCGTACGCGTCGAGTCGTCAAACAAAGCCAATGTGAGTCAACGCCACATAGTGATTGCAATGATGATACATACAATGGAATGGTATAAGACATACTCATACAAACGTGTAGTATATGTAAGTATACAAGGTAGAGTACCTACCTACTAGTACATACATGGAGCATCAAGGCTATATTTTACTACAATACAAGCACACATTCAGTCGAAATACATCAACAGTTATTTCAGTGAGAGCCAAAAGGAGCTTACCAATGATGGACACAACATTCTGATGTGGTCAGCCCAGCGCAAATACGGTGGTCCGCATGATGACACTCTTGCAACGAAATCCTTCAACTCTCGTATGACACTGTTCTTTCCATGAGGTCTGCATGTTGTGATCCAATCCTGCGGACAAACAGCAAGACACTCTTATTTAAAATGTCATTTCTTCTACTATGACTTCCATTACGTTATTACTACGTACGCTCGTCCCACACAACAAGTCACACACACTATAGGTATGTAACTTTACATGCCGAAATATTCCAACTCTGCCTTTTACTATGTGGGCATAGCATATAGTCAATAGTTTTCCCGTACTTTCCAACGATACATGAATATTTTATTGTAGAAAGAAACTTTAAGAAAACTCTTCTTTTCGTTTTTCCAAAATTTCAACTTCCTCTTCAACTTTGTGACATCTCTTCAGAAAACAGCTTTAAAAATTCATGCATTTTTTCTTTGAAATATACGAGTTTTCTCCAAAATTCAGACACATCTTTGATAGATTCTTGTAGTAGCAGTAGTAGTAGTAGTAGTAGTAGTAGTAGTAGTAGTAGTAGAAAACTTGTAAAATAGTTCTACTGAGTCTCATGATTTTGTATACTTAGTATGTACCTACTACGATGTACACAAGAACATAAACTAGGCTTTAAAGTTTTTAAAAAAATTCAAAAAGAAAATAGAGTAAAGTAAAAGAGTGTCACGTTCTGTTGGTGTTGAACGTCATTCAAAGGTCTTGTTGTATTACAAGAGCTATAATATAGGTATGTAAGTTTTTATAAGGGTGGAATAAGAAGGAGGAGAAAGTGTGTGTGAGAGGAACAGGTAGAATTTGAAGCGGATGGAGAATTACCTCGACAAAGAGAAGGACAGCTCGATGAATGATTGGCATATCGGAGATGAATATGCTGTCGTGTCTCCTTGTCATGGAGCTGGCGGGAGACACGGAGCTCCGACGGCTAGCATCCAGCCGGTCATTCAAACTCCCAGCTCCGGAAACTTTTTCATCGAACGGACTGCAGCCACGAGAGACGGCTTTGGGTGAGTGCGGGGTCAATAAGCCGGGAGAAGGAGGAGGTGCGGGCAACGGGTTTGGGATTGTTAATGGAAACACTCGGATTGGACTTGACGGACTGAGAAGATGAGCAGTTGGTGGGACGGGTAGTGTCGGTGAGGTCATCAGCGGTGGTGAGGAGGACATTCCGGAGAGAATGAGAGGCAGTGGAGCATCCAGGGTTACTTTTGGCACAGATCGAGAGCGAGGTCTTGGCGAAGCAGGGGGGATGGCTGGAGGAGATGGCGGCTCTATCGATGTATCGAGAAAGTCTGGAAGGTTTTGGAGACGTCGTTGGAAAGCAAGAATCTCATCTTCAGGTGTGTCTTTAGGGGATGTGGCCTCCGTTGAAACGTCCAGCGAACGGTTCCGGCTCAATTGCCGCGATTTCTTTTGGTGAAGACTTCCAAAGCGAAAACTCTGCAAAGTACAACCACTCCCATGAATTAAATCTCGAAACAAAACATGCATTTACCTACATTCATACACCTTGAGAATTAATATTATATACAAACATGCGCATAGCGCCAATCTAAATATTATTGCTACATTTTTGAATTAAGGCATCACTTGTAAAATTAAAAAATTACGCATACATAATTTAGTAATTGGTTTTTTGAAAACACATTTGTTTGTATTTACAGAGCCTTAAAATATTTTCTAAATTTTTAATTAGATTTAATTAATATTGTAAAAGAATTTTAGTGTACACTACTGTTAAAATTAAGGCTAGAATTTAGAAAGTTGTGCAAAAGGCAAAGAAAGCGGTTATTGAATGTAAATATATTAAAATAGACGGGAGCTGTACTTGTTTGGCGAGGAAAGACGGGGAGCCCGACGGAGTGTTGGCTTGACTGTTGGGTTGGCTACCGTCGTGCAGACTTTCTCGAGAGGCTGCTGCTCTCAAAGCTGCCAACGGAAGAAGGCCGAAAATGGAGCTTTCTCTGGGTTTTGAGCTCATCTCAGCTGTAAGTCTCTGAGTTTCTTCTCCTTTGTCTACACTCGCCTCTTGACTTGAGGATCGCCACTTTGAGAAAATGCCACGAATCGTGTTGCTTTTCTTTGTGGGGGATGAAGGAGGTTCAGCTGGCGACCCGTTCTCCTCCATTTCATGAAGCACAAGACTTTCTTCTCCCTCCGTCAAATTTGAACCCACCCCACAGTCTACAGTAAGGCTCACCTGAAAAGTCATCCAAACAATAGCTATAATGTATCGATACCGCAAATAAAATACAAATATTAGGTACCTATTTAAATAAAAGAAAAAATGTTCACTTTTGGACATGTTATAAATTCACAATTGTTCACTCGTGGTATAGGAAAATGCAAAAAGACGCAAGTAAACTGGAAATCAAAGCGACAACAAAAGCCCATTTGTATTTACAATACAAACACAATCTGGAAACCCCTGTGAAACTGTATATCCATACAGTGCTTATAGCAATGACAACTTGGGACAAGAATATACATTTGGAACATATCCGGAAAACAAGTGTAGTGCACGTGTTGACCAACTGAATGATAAAACCAAGTAAGGTGAATGGAATAAGAAAAGGACAGCAGATCAATATACTTCGTCTCAAGCCACGTACAAAGAATGCTGATACATATTATAGATTTTTCCTTTTTGAACACTAAAAAGAAGCTTTTGTACATTTCTTGTTTGCTGTAAAAAACTCTTTGTTCCATGTAAAATGTTCTGCCACTCTGTACTTATACTTTTACCTTTGTACATCAATATAAATATACAAGGGAAAACTTTAAAAGGAAAGTCATTGATTGATATTTGAAAAGTATTTTTGTGGAAGGCAAAGCGGTGCATACTTGTCGTCTCCTTCGAAGTGGCATTGATTCATCAGTACTGGAGGCTCGACTTCTTGAAGTCCTGGAACCTTCGGACAACATTGAAAATACGGAATGACCCGAATGACCAGAATATGCGGAAGCAAATGAGGCACGAGAGGCACAACTTTTCCATCTTCTCAAAGCCAATCCTGTGCTTAAAAGTCTATGAAGAAGCAATCTCAATAAAATGGTCGGGTGGACAATGGCAGAGTAGCACGTCTGAAATATTCTCACGAAAGCTGGATCCAACTCCGGTCCCCCAACGCTGTCACGTCGTCCAGCTACGCACAAAACACACACACATTAATTGTTTGCTTTCCCACTAAATCACAATACGTAATTCATTACAACTATTATTTTCTACTACTATAAGCCAATGCTCTCTATATACATATGTAATATCTGATGTGTGTGTCACGAATTGAAAGTGTTGTGTATATCTATGTATTCCTACAGCAGTGCGGTGTGATTAAAGCTATGTGATTTTGCAATTCCCTAAAACTTGTTCAATTCAAGTAATTTCTCAGTCACAGACAATCAAATACTGTAAGACAGTCTGACAGACATTCAATCCCAGAAATTAACTGGCGCCCACAAAACTCTTTCAAGACATTCAATCTCAATGTCCTGATATAATATCATATTATTTTTGTTATCTGTGAATCCCAAATAAATGGGTTCGTGTGTGCGTATTCTAGTAGATACCTACATTATACTTGCTTTGTGTTCATAATACTTCATGCTTTTCCCTTTTCTATTACGAGACATGCATGCGAGATGAGCAGAACAATCCTATGTATTACAATAATGATGAAATAGTGGCGGTGCAAGCACAAAGCAGCAAAGAGAGAAATATGGAGATAGTTTTATTGTTATTTAGGTAATTCTCTAATACGCCTAGCATTTTGATTGGGACGTTTGTGACAAGTAGGTAACTATCATCTAGTCCTATCTCTATGTATGCGAGTTGCATGCATATGTATGCATAATGGTTTATTAAAAAATGCAGTATTCAGCAGTACATTGTGATCCAGTATATGAAGACTCACTTTCGGCCGAATGTCTCCTGAAATGGAGAGCAGGCGAAAAGCAATTCCGGCTCGGGCTTTCTTTCAACCAACTCGTTGATGATGGCTCACGCAAGTAAGGGGATCCAGGTGCGACGCTCACCTACACACACATACACAAACATATCAATCAACGGAAAACCCAATTATCAAACTTATACAGTCAATGTACGATTATTGTATGACCACTCAAATCAAAAATAATCTTCACTGCTATCAGACAACAGCTAGATATATTGACGATTGTATGCCATGCGTGAAATTTAAATATGCACAAACAAGACAGAAATCCTTTGTTTGTGTATCAACAAAGCGACACCCATTTCATAGAACGGCTATCTGCACAGCATTTGTGCTACCTGCTGGATATGTGTTCAAATGTAAATAACTGGAAAAATTTAATCTTCAGAAAGAAGAAAATACTATTGCAGTAAATTTGAAATTAAATGTAAATAATAGAAGAAACAATATAAAGGGGTTGGTGCAAGGTACTCAGGATTGTTTCTGTGAAAAAACTTTGGTCCCTTTAGACATTAGACAGCAGAATGTGTTGGAAAACTTGGGGCAAAGGGTTACCACCACTATAGCTATGTAATACACTAACATGTATCGAATGCCATGCTGCGCTGTTACTTTTTCCTCACTATACTATACATGTTTGCTTGAGTATGGGAGTCGGGTATCCCTTGACAAAAGTGTTTTTTGCTGTTGACTCCATGCACTTAGCGGTCTATAATGCACTACTCATATTACTTTCATTATAGCATCATAAAATACAGCCTAACGCTATGCCCATATACATCCTGCAAAAAAGTCTAGAATATTCTCAATTTTTATTTACATTTGCAAATCGAAAATGGAAATCCCCGTAATAGAATTTCAAACCAGTCAAGGGAATCCAATAATTTTAAAATGCGCTTTCCTTAACTCTGATTGCCAAATTATTCAATTTACTGTCATACTCATTTGATATTTAATAAAAAAGAGAACGTATGCAGGGCTGTACTGTACTTTTGGAGTGTGTCGTTCAAAAATGTAATTACGATAGATTCCCTGTATGAATACCCGTTGTACATTGCGCTCTAGAAATCTCATCGTGTTCTTATATGAAAAACTTGTTATTCCCAGAATCACACCTGATTTAATATTCAAAACATATTCTGCTCGGTTGCTTACAGATTTGTTAAGTGATATATCGATAATTTTTTTTACTATACAGTCACTGTAACCAGTAGCCTTTTGCATCAACATTTTTATTTGGCTATGAAATTTTTCTCCAGTTATTTTGTGATGCATACATTAGTTCTTACAATATAGCTTTCCATAAGCGGGCTCTACAACACACATAGACTGACACCAGAAAACTCGAACGGAAGTTGTATCAATATGATACACAAGGGTGTGTTCTCCCTGTGCCACCAAATGACAATAACTTGGTAATCCATTACTAAGTAGTAATTTAGAACGAGTTCATGACTGACAAAACTACATTAGAAGGTAATTTATAAGTAGAGCATCATTTGCATTTACATACAATACTTGATTTTCGCACAGATGACATTTTTCGGGTGAATGAAAGAGATGGAAATGGAAATGCATTAGAAACCGTGGAAAAACGAACAATTTGAAGATATAATAGTGGAGTTGGATGAAAGACGAGAGATGATATCGAACAAGCGCCCCAAGGGGCATCACTCTTCAGCTTTCAGAAGCAGAAACGATGCACGCATCGCCAACACAATTTCCACACAGATTCAACTGCTTTTCCTGAACAAACTTGTTTAACTGGAGCTATAGGGGAAACACTGTTTCCTTACATTAAATTGACTCATGTTCAGAAAGCCATTCCCAAAACCAAATTAAAATTTACCAATTTCAGCATGTTTTCCCTACTAACATTGAATAAATAAATTGACAACATTGACATTTAAAGCTAACAATAAGAAGAATTTCAATGTCACACAATGGCATAATAATAAAACATATTTGCACTTATCTGTTTGTTCTTAAGTAAATAATGATAACAAAATGAGATTGTTATTACTACGAGTATTTATTCGTATGGTTATTAAATCATTAAACCAAAATTTGACGCATAATATTTTTTTCTATGTATATAGGTACCTGAACATTTTTGAAAAAATTAGACATTTTAAGAATTTTCAATGGAATGAACGTTCACGTTGTTAAATTCAAATAACGTATTAATTCTCCTTTCGTTATCAGCATTATTGAAAGTTGAATCATGCAATGCATACAAAAGTGTAATTGGTAAATTTCAATATTCAATGGAAATATCAAATTGTTTGTTGTTTCGTAAACAATGCCTTTGAGTACATTCGGCGAAGAAAAGATGGATTTCGGGAGGAAAAGACGTACATAATAGAAATTGCTCGGTAGGCCGTATTACTGTAATAAATTGTGGAGAAGGGAGTGTACCTCTGTATGACTTATATTTGATTCGAACATCAAACGCAAATACAGGATCGATGAGGAGTCAATTTTCTAGCACCGTAGTCAGACTTAGTGAAATAAAATGAAAAGTTGTATGTCAAAATCTGTTACGAACCTCCAGCGATTTGAGCACTCGAATAAGTGTGGATTCAACCGACATCGCAATGATGGGAGGTAATCCTCCACCCCCAGAATGAGGATGTCCCAACACAGGCGGAGGAGTGGAGCAAGTCCACGTGATAAATAAATCTTCATTGCCGAGCGTACCACTTGTGATAGTTGACTCGTCTGTCAAAAGAGAAAACATAAATCCAATCAGAAACAATGTCTGTGTGTGTTTCATCATCTCCATTCAATTCACAGCACTGTCTCGTCACACACAAACTCACACAAATTGCACTCCAGTCAATTTCGCCCTTTCTGTCCTTTGATACAGACTTACATTATTTTCCCTAAGTCACAAAGATGCTATATTATTATTGCATTAGCTAGGTAGTTACATAACTTTTACTCGTATCATATAGCAGTCCATTATACATTGTGTCACCTTGATGTGAACTTTGTGGACATCTTTTGTAGAGAGAGAGTGTATAAGAGTATTGGTTCACAAGATACCCCAGTAGGCAAATTAGAGTGGAGGCGCAGCAAGGGAAGTAGGCTGGTTGAAAGAGCGAGTCCGATGAGAGAGGGTTCATGCCGTTTACTTTTACCTTTGGACTCTGTTGGATTTTTTATTTATTTGGATACACAAAGAGAAATGAATTGAGAATCTGACAAACCTGCCGTGATGAGATCAAAGACACTGACTCGAAGAGCAGATCTATGATGGAGACCCAAATAGACGAGTAGTCGTGCAGCATGATGTTTTACGTAACGAGCAAACAATGTAGTATGATTTGTGTAGAAAAACTCGTCGGCAGGTAACAACAAAGGCGGTAGAGCATCCGCAACCCCTGCATCAATCAGTGGCTTGTGATGATCAGGGTTTAAGGCTAGTGTCGCCAAAATCTGCAGTACCAGGCAAAGCAATTGCTGAAAAATAAAGAAAAAAACAGATTCGAACTCAAAATATTTTCAAATTATTTTGGACCATTTAACTTGAAAATAAAAGGTTTGTGTAAATCATCTTTAATAATTAGTTTCAAGATGTAAATTTGTATATTGTATTTAACGTGGTCCTATTCTATAAGTACCTACATGTATTAGCAATAATTTAATGACGTTCTTCAAATTTTTATAAGAAAAGTTTGAAGTGTTATCATTAGAATGGACTATTACAGCACTAAATCAGTATACAACAAGCATTAGCCTTTTAAAGTTTAAGTTTATGTTCATGCTTGAATAATGAACGCAGGTGATGCAGTTTATTGGCTGCCAGCACATGCACTGCATTTATTTGTAAAATAAAATTCATATTTCATCTTATCTGACTGCATGTCTTAAGAAATGAAGAAAGTTTTTCAAGGGATATTTTATACACCTACCTATAGTTCTATCTTCATGCTAAGTATCTAGATAAGGAACCCTTTTACTTGGATTGTTATGCAACGAGAACATTGAACTAAATATTAGTATATGTATAATACATTGAACAAGCTAGGTATATCGTAGAATAATATAGATTTTTCAATGTAAAGAATGTAGCATGTAAGCATAATGGCATCAGGTGTTTTGTGATAATGATCAACATTTGTACACAACAGTCTTGGCTGGAAATGAATGAACTTTTTGAAAAACAATGTGATTTTTTTCTGGAACTTCCACGTTATCAAAATAGTAAGCCACTTCATAAAGCTATTTTATAGTGTTCACCCTGATGATAGAACACAATAGCATTGAAAGTACTGCGAGAATGAAACTATAGGATTTAGCAAAACCTTGTTTGATTTCATGAAAAGTGTAATAGTAGTGTTTAGTTTAGTAGTATGTGTATAGGATTTGAAATAAGATTATTCGGCTACATTTGAGTATTGCCACATTCAAAGTAAAATTTAACATTGACAATGCATACTGTGCCTTATTCACAGACGTAGTGAACCATAACAAGAATGGCAAAGTGTTCCTTTAATGAATAATATCAATTTTCTATTTCTTCTATTGAGGCAGCTCTATGTTAGTTGTTACAACTAAACTGCATGTGTGCTGCAGACCCCAGTGTGGTAATTCTTGGGTATGGTCTAATAAATATTGCACGAATGAATGGAATGGCTACAGAATGAGTTTGGGACTGAATACACGTAATATTAAGAACTCTGAAAGAACAGAGCACGGTTGCAATGAAATAAAATGGTGTATAGGTGTGTCCATGTAAGTATGTATCTACTTATATAAAAGTACAGATTTAGAACATGTAGGAGTGTATGTGTTGAGTCTGTGGTAAGTCAATACACGCATTGTCATTTTACTCACACATAAAATTATATACATATATACACATTTGTATTGATTAAAGTGGAATGTTACGAGCTCCAAGTGAATGGGCACAAAATGGGTAATAAATGTGTGTGGAAATTGCTATCATGAATCGTCCGAAGTGCACTAACTACCTACATTGTATAGCTACCTACAGACGTTCTTACACACTATGTGTACGATTAGAATTCTGAGCGTCTAGTTCACCGTGAATTTATCCGTTTGGTCAACTTAAGTATGGCAATATGCAGCTATCTGTAAATGTGCAAATGTGACAGCATTGTGGCAAAATGAGATATAAATGGGTGGTTTACCGGATCGTGCGTGGCATCCAAGGCGGCTATGAAGATTCGTAGCGGTGCTTCACAAATTAAAGATTTTTGGACGGCCGGAGAATGAACAAGGAAGACCAGGAGTCGGGCACTCAGCAATTGCAAACAATGAGCACTGCAAGTCCTCCTCCTGTTGTAACACAAACATAAATCACAAGTTATCTACACACTCATACAACCTATTATCAAAATAATACAATATTGCCCCAGATACGATCGATGCACCCACGAAACCCCCCGAAACAAATCGGAAACAGGAAATTGCGTTAATTTGAATATCAGTAGCACTGATGGATACAATATATACATTATATACTACACCTACCTATGCTTTGTATCTCCAACAAAATGACGAAACGCATTTTATACAGAGATAAGTAGCTACCACACATACACATGTAAGACTGAATTGACGCAAACCCAGAAAAATGATGAGGAAATTCGAATCCACTTCACTTTAATCTTTAATGCATACCTCAATAGCTACCTTACTACGCAGTGCGTACAAATACGTACGGAGCAACAAAAATAAAACATAATATAAATGCAGAAAGTAAGGGCATTACAATACACACCGGATTCTCATGTCGACATTTAGATACGTTTAGGGCTTGAAAGGAGGAACACACTATTACATATCTAATGGGAATCAATTCTAAAAGTTTAGGAAGGAGGGAGAGAGTTGGTTAAAGAAGTCAAAGTTAGTTAGACATTGAACGTCGAAAAGAAAAGTCAGATACATAACTTTCCTACAACTCGTGTCAGCTCTATACATTTTGCCATTATTCATTAAGAAATATCAAGTTTATAATTAATTTCGGTTGTCTAGAACCTACAGTATTTTGGATGCTGATAGAAATGCTTATATATAAAGACAATATTACACTGTGTAGAATACACACAGATGAAAATTCCCTTATTCTGCAAAAAGCATTGAAAAGAACATTTGTAATCGCCCCATCGCATCAGCTCAAATAGGATAATATTATTTTACAAGTAAATCTTTTGCACTTCTTTCTATTTGCTTTGGGAATGCTCTTGTGTCAGTTGCTGGAGCTGAGACTGCAGAGGCCTCATTGAAAAAATAATAGAGACTGGGTTCATCAAGAGATAAATCTCCTGGCTAGTCTTACCTGCCACTCATGATTTGAATCTCAGGTAACTGATAATGAGTACTGCTCCGTCTCTTCCTATCCTTCCTATGAATAACTCTCGTCTTACGCTGCTAGTGTATACAACAGAACAGTCCATCCCCTCCACCCAATATATCCTTTGTCAATATCACTACGTAAATATCTATACCTACAATATTTTATAGCTACCACACCAAAGAAAAATCTTAGACGTTTGCTCCCTTGTTTCTTTTCTTTCTTTATCTCAAAAGTCATTTTCACTTTCATTGATCTTGGCCAGAGAAAGTTTTCTTCCCCAACTATCACTATACATCTTATACACATAGCAACTTCTTCAGGCTCAATAATCGATATATTTATATTGTAGTACTACTTGCACGTGATAAAGTATATAAACGTAAACCTACGTAGAAGTCTCTATAAAACATATACGTCCACACACATAGACATACAAGATATACATGTATGGAAGGAGAGAGAGAGTATTAATGAAACCAATCAAAATCCCATCACACTACTGACCTGTACCTTCTTGCGATTTCAATTAAGGAAAACAAAGTAAAGAAAGCTAAAAATAGCAGGAAGTTTCGACTCACCTTACGGATGGTGTACATATTTGTCGAGATCCGATGGTTCGTTTGTACAAAGTTACAGCATTATGTAAAATGTTGACAATGGGTCCAACAGCCGGTTCCAGTATCCCTCCTTTACACCGACAATCCATAACCACCACAGCCACAACCCGTCATCACAACAACACCACCACCAACACAGCCGCCGAGGAAACAAGTTGCCGATAAAAAATTGTGTAAAAGAAAACACATTGGAGTTAGTCGTTTCTATTGCCAATGCTAAAACTACTCTTACGACTTTCTTCATCATCGTCTTTCTCTATTTATCATCATACGTTATCGCACAAAAGGGTAACAAACATCAAGTATTAAATACTCGGAATCTCCCCTCTTTACAACTTATGTGACCAACAGCTAAAATAAAAATAAATGTAGGTGTAGGTGTAGGAATGTATTTCACTTGTACTTCAGGTTTTAGGACTCTAATGAACAAAGAACACTTCGTGAATAATCTTTGGATAAATAAAATGCTTTGCTTGCGTTGTGCTTTGGATGAGTGTAGTGTACTCGAGTACTGCTCTGCGAGTAAATCTTAATTGTAATAAAGAAACTTGAAACTGTTAGTGTTAGTATGAGTAGCTTTCCCTCAACATACAATACACATCACTTTGCTTCGCATTAAAACTCATTATAATTGCGATTTGACTAGAAATAAATCAAATTAGCATTCCAGCAGGAGAACTCACTCGAACTTAGGATAGTGTAGTATATTATAAGCATCTTAAAGCTATTGAGAAAATCCTCTGACACTTGAATACAAGTATGTTCAGCAAATATTATGTAGCTAGGACGAAACACCGCACTGTACTCCCTCCGAGAATCCAGTCATAAATGTAATAGTAATAGCTTAAGAGTTGTGATGTGAGTCACATTTGCAAAGTACAATAGGAAACGAAAGGAGAGGAAATACAAAGCAAAATCTGTAGTGTACAACATCACATAGTGCTTTGTACTTGAGTTGTAGTGCACTGCTATCAGTATCAGTACCTACAATATTACAAATAATGTTCAAAGGTAAATAGAGTTGAAAGGAACTTGTCTTGTGCATAAATTAGTAGTGGTAGTAAAATAAGTATTGTATAGTATTACATCACATATATCATTGTAGTAGAATATGTGCACACAATACAGGCAGCTCTACTGCTACACGTAGTTTGGTAATAATAGTAGCAAACTGCCTGTTTGTGTACGTTAAGAAGCCGAATATACAATAAACTGTTTCTGAATGCAGGACTTCAGCTTTTTGTAACATTTGTACACAAGTATAGTAGAGTGTATGTATAAAGGAGTTGAATGTATATGGAGTGCATTTAAATGATTTGGTGTATTGTATAAGGAAAGAGCATAATAGTGTTATGTGAGCCATTTGATAATTCGAAACTCATAGCTCACTCTTGCCTTCGTGCTTCATTAAAACTTTATACACTGCTAGATTCATCAAATATTAAAATTATGCAAGGGTAGAGAACTGGAGTTTAACCTCATTGTTTTGACTCGTAACAAATCTCTCTCTCATTAGCGTAGACCTATTCCTTGAACAATTCCCTGATTTTACTCTAACTCACCAACAGTAATTTCAGCCACACCAGACAACACAAATTTTCATACTACTGCAATATGCCAGAAGCATCAATATTGTATATATAAACTTTAATATTCAAATATCCTCAATTCCTCACTGTGTATCATACAGTCTAAGAGATGTACATATAACAACCTCGCAGAATTAATTGATTTACCATCCAGTTACAACTTACAACTTATCTTCTCACATTTCTAATTTTCTTTCATATTATTAAAATTGATGAACCAAACTTCTGTGGCTATAAAAACAATTCCTTTGCTGTATTACCTAGTATTGCACCCACCTATGTAAATTATAGGAGCTTTACTCGTTTACATACGCGCTTCCAATAATAATTTTTTGATTGACACACTAATTTATAAGAAGAATGTTTGAATAAGAGCTGAAAGTATTTACACGCAGTGAGTAGGATTAGAAAGGTATGCAATATTTGTCAGTATGATTTCATTAGTCAAATAAATACCCACTTTTTACGAATTGGGGCATGACAATATGCAAAATGCCTACATGCTATTAATAATCTGAACATTCTGTTGTTATAGCTCTTTGGATGTTCATGTTCTAGCTATGTCTACTCTTGAATGATATTGAATATTCATTCAAAACTTCTCAATTACTTACATGTGCATGCACCAGCATCAATTTTTCATTTCATTGCAGACTGCTTCGTAGATTGTGAGCTCAGAGTTTAAAATCACATATAATTTCCCGCTTTACAATCTACCACCTTGACTGAAGCTTACTGTATATGTAAACGACGTAATTTTATTAAAAATTCAAAATATTATATACTCCCCTGGAATCCTCTACTAGAAAAGCATAAAATCGTGATAGTAATAAAAACACTACTTCTTAGTTTGCAATTTTCAGTGGAGGATTCCAGGAGACCAGCCACTGATGGGGGAAGAGTTTGCTAGGAGGTGACGAAAATTTTTCAAATTTTAACAGTGTATGGTTCTTGAAGTACATAAAACATATTTTGTACTTGTATTTTTTTGAAATAGTGAATAGTTTATTTGCAATTTAAAAAAATATCATTCAAGTTTGGGAGTTTGGCAAAGTGCAAGCGGTTCAAGGTGAGCTCCCAAATTAAGAAGCAGTCTATACACATTCCACCAAGTTTTTATTTTGCAGTGCTATTGGCACAATATTACGTATTGCTTGTAGGAGTAGTGCTATGGAACTCCTTTAGCTTTGTGTTGTCTTGGGTATAGACACAAACACTACATTACAATATTCAATATAGTGTGGTGTAATGTATTATCTGTATATTAGAGTATATATCCAATACTACACTTACTTCATACTGCTTCACAACTATAGACCTGTCAAGAACTGACAGAGTAAAGCTTCTACTTTTCGACGTATCTAACAAAGTGGATATAAGATTACCTATGGACCTATATAGTAAATTCCCGTCTCGGGTTTTGCTACTTTTCTAGTACAGTGCATGTAATACTAATACCAATCAACAAACATCGTATTTTGTGTAAACATATAATGTAAACAAGTAAACTACTACAAGTCAAGAAAGAAGAGATTTCACTTTGCGATTTCATTTTACTTTATCCAAAACATAAAAATGAACTTTCATCTTTGCTTGTCACTAATGTACTTAGGTACACAAATATTCAAACAATATGTGTAATTTTTTGTACATTCTGTATTTAACTAGTAATTATTTTTTGTTATAATTTGCATTGTTAGTGAAGATATGCGTTCACATTTTATATGCGATGCTACTAGCGTCCAACAAGTATATAGAACATGAAGTATAATAAGTTAATAAGTAGAATGATTTATAGTAATAGAATTTGTATGTGTATTATCTGTTTCAGTTTTAGTAATCTTTGTTTGATGGGAGTGGACGGAGAGTAATATGTAACCCAAAAGCATAAAAGTAAACCGGTGGAGTGGCAGGCAACAATAACAAAACCATGTTCTTTGCTTTGTTTATTTTTGCAAGGCTATTCTTCTAAAATCCAATACAATTCCAAAGTTCCTGTTCGCCCTCTGTTTGCTTTTTCGATATCCTTCAACCCGCTCTCACAGTTACAGTCAACGATTCGGTGTTTCTAGCTGTGTCTTTGTATAAATCCATATAGCATCTCATTCTTGTATATAAAACATATCTCTGTGTGTTAAAGTCACTATAGGAATTATATATACAATCTCAATTTACAAGCTGCTTTTCAGCTCTTTTCCCTTTCCTTGTTCCGCGTTGTCTGTATGTTCTTAGCATTAGTAAGATTCGCCTTGAACGTCGGATGGTTCAATGAATTGTAAAGAATATTACCATTCTTTACGAACAGATATGTATATCTCTTTGCAACAGATAAGGTTTGCATGTTAATTTTAAGTTTTCCTAATCCTTCGGCTTTACATGAATACAGAGGTTTAACCTCAAAAGTTCAAGGAAACCC
>JAQFYB010000555.1:0-50035 GCA_034694085.1 Pogonognathellus longicornis
CGGGCCGGGTTCGGGCCGAAGATTTTCGGACCGGGTTCGGACCGGGTTCAAAAAAACCGGCCCGTTTCCATCTCTAGGCTAGTAACGATTTGCTGGTTTTTGGGGTCCATGATAATGCAACCCAAGCTTTTATACGTGCTAAATTCTAGTTTTCTATCTTAACGACCGTCCACATATGACGTCTGCGATTTTTCGCCTTTCTTGGATCCCCTTTCCTCCATTGTCTGCTATCGTCTGTTCTCTTATACCCACTCCTCCCGTAATGACGGCTGCGAACTTAATAGGCAAAATAGTTTAAATTTTATTTCGTGTCAATAATTAGACGAAATAATTATGCTTCTGGCAATTAAAGACAATGTTAAAATTGTCAACCTCAAATAGTGCCAGACTTAGATTTAGCGGGGTCCGGGCCATTACGATGCATTATGCAGAAGTACTTATTGTTCTAAACGCATGCTTAATATGTTAAGCCTATAGTATTAAGCTTCTGGTATTTATATAGCTTTTGTTATATCCAGACTCTTCGATAAGTAGTATTACCAGAGATCTAAATGTTTCAAGTATTCTAGTGCGGGGCCAAGGGCGGTCGCCCGGGTTACCCATGCCTAATTCCGGCCCTGATCTCAAATAGAGCTTCAAACCAATTTACCAAATCCTTTTTTACTTTCCATTGTTTTCTTAAATAGAATATTAGGTGGCATAAACTTATCCAGGACTTAGTTTCAGCAGGGCAAAAAGCAATTATCGCGCGTAGCACGAAAATCTTGAGCTGCGAGAATTTTTTTTCGATTTTTGTTACCTTATGCGGTAAAAGGACCCCTTCTCGGGATTTTTAGTAATTTCTTCACCATAATAAATACAATGACTCCTCAGACTTCCTATCAACTACTACTCCATGTCTCCCTCCCAACATATTCTGTCTGTATTTCAGGAGCCCCTCCCTTCTAAATTGCAGACGTCATATACGGAGGGTCCCTTACTTGCTACTGCTACTACACTGTACACTCACAAACACTGCTACAAGTCATATGGTGATGGGAGATGAATGGAGGGGAGGATTCCATTTCCATCTCTAGCTAATTATTCATTATTTGACTGGAGTCGAGTGATTTCTTGTATGAGTTGAAGTTATTATAAATACCAATCTGTTGTTTCTATTGTAGGTTTTTATATTTTTGGTCAAATAGTAATTATCGTTGCTGTCATTGTCGTCTGCTGGCGGTGTTATGTTTAAGGTGAGTTACTGTTTGTCAATGTTAAAATACACTCATTCATCATTAGGTATTTTATATGTAGCTATATTCTAACATCTAATCTGTACTGTATTTTTGTTAGTTACAGTCACAGTGGTATATTTATTGTGTACTTTTAACTTTTTAAGTACAAATAAGAGACATTTAGATCCGTATAGTCGAGACAGTTCAATGTAGTCACACAAATTCTCCGATGGCGAGACAGAAATGAATTATTGGGAAGAAATAACAAATCAAAAATGTGAAACAACAGTGAAATAGTCACAGGAACAATTTAATTACGTTGAATTCAATCAAAGTAAATTTCAAGGGAATTATTAATAGCATCGACATTAAATACTAGGTAATGTCAAGACATGGCTACGCCTATGATTGGAATATTTGATATCATATTATGGGCGTATCTCATATTATATTCTATGTGTACAAATTATACAATACACACATACTCATTTTGATCTAACTAATCCAAACGAGAATATTGTTATAGGTTTACATAGGATTACGTATGACGTATCATAATTAATAATAAGGATTTAAGAAAAATAAACTGATTAGCGAACATCTGCTGACTGTTGGTTCGACAGATTTTTTTATACTTTGCTAACATGTTATCCATTAGAATTAGAGTCCCGTCAATTATTACTACTGTTAATATATTTGTATTTTGTATACGAATGGCTGTGATATGCAATTTAGTTATCTAAATAGCCGGATTTATTTTACGGCAGATGTTAATACTTGCACGATCTGTAACATTAGCAGCACAATTATTTTAGATTTTGTTTCAATGAATTGCAAAACATAATAGAGTAGAAGTTAGTGTTGCTGATGTGACTTTCTAGTGTATTATCTCTAGTCTCTCCACTACTATAATGTACTTTGAGAATAAAAATATATTTTATTTGATACAAAAATGTTTTAAACTAACTACATCGTGTGACATATTTCTAATTCACAGATTTCAAATTCGTGTCTGAATAAGTAAACGCTGTTCGTTCCTCACTCATACTTCGTAGTCGGGACATCAATCATCAATAAATTGCTCCTGGTCTTGAATGTCTTTTTTAAACTTCCTGAAGTTAATTCTTCAAATTGTAAGTTGAGCATTGTCTATGTATCACTACTATATCACTACTATAATGTACTTTGAAAATACAAATATATTCAAGCTCGTATTTGTACATGGGATTTTATTTGATACAAAAATATTTTAAGCTAACTACATCGTGTGACATATTTCTAATTCACAGATTTCAAATTCATGATCTGATTAAGTAAACGCTGTTCGTTGCTCACTAATAATTTGTACATCGTGACATCGACTATATTGTTCCTTGACTTGGATTTCGAAGTCCACTCTTTTTTTAAAAAAAAGTTCTATTGAAATTGATAATTCTTCAAAATGGTAAGTTGAGCGTATTATTTAAGCTGTAGTTTGGAAATCTAAATGACAAAACTGACAAAGCAATTAATGTATATTTTTTCCAGCTGGTTCTAGTATTAGGTGATCTTCATATTCCACATCGAGTAGCCACGTTGCCTGCTAAATTTCGAAAGCTCTTAGCTCCGGGTAGAATACAACATATTCTTTGCACCGGAAACCTGTGCACGAGAGAATCATTTGATTATCTCAAAACAGTTGCGGCGGATGTGCATATAGTACGCGGTGATTTCGATGACAACTTATCTTATCCCGAACAGAAAGTCGTAACGGTGGGCCAGTTTCGTATTGGTCTGTGTCATGGACATCAGGTATAATTATTTTACTATTTTCTTAAATCTTTTATCAATATTATTAGTTCGTAGAGATACTACCAATGTACCAATACATTTGGCAAAAAGGAATATTAGTTACCCATGTACAGCATCTAGGGAAACGTTAATTAATAAGTGGAACTTGATAGATTGTTCCTTGGGGAGACCCAGATGCGTTAGCAACGGTTCAGCGGCAACTGGATGTAGACATATTAATCACTGGGCACACACATAAGTTTGAGGCATATGAACACGAAAACAAATTTTACATAAACCCCGGATCAGCCACTGGAGCTTATCAGCCTCTAGAAAAGTAAGTAATTTTTAAGTCTTCAGGTCATTTCTTTAAAAGTTGTGTTGATACAATGTTTATTTTGTATGATTTTTGTTACAGGAATGTCATTCCATCTTTTGTATTGATGGACATCCAGAGTTCTACGGTCGTGACATACGTGTACCAATTAATAGAAAATGAAGTAAAAGTAGAGCGAATAGAATTTAAAAAAGGGTAATTTTTCCATTGCGACAATGAATGCGAACTAATAGCATTTTAAAATGTGCTATTTTGTATCAATTTTTGTTATCACTATTTTAGGTTTTCGCAATTTTTGTCTACTGTTCAATAGATGTTTCTCAATCAAGTAATCTAATTTCTGTTAATGAGTAATTCTTCTGCCCTGACTTATGTGTACCAATTAATAGAAAATTAAGTCAAATTAGAGCGAATAGAATTTAAGAAAGCATAATTTTTCCAATGCGACAATGAATGCGAACTAATAGCATTTAAAATGTGCTATTTCGGAACAATTTTTGTTATCACTAAAATTTTAGATGTTTTTTCTTTTGAGGTTTCGTAATTTTGTTCTACTATTCAATTGATATTTCACAGTTCGGTAATCTAATTTCTGTTTATTAGTAATTCTTTTGTCTTGACTTAGGTGTACCAATTAATAGAAAATTAAGTCAAATTAGAGCGAATTGAATTTAAGAAAGCATAATTTTTCCATTGCGACAATGAATGCGAACTAATAACATTTTAAAATGTGCATTTTGTATCAATTTTTGTTATCACTATTTTAGGTTTTCGCAATTTTTGTCTACTGTTCAATAGATGTTTCTCAATCAAGTAATCTAATTTCTGTTTATTAGTAATTCTTTTGTCTTGACTTATGTGTACCAATTAATAGAAAATTAAGTCAAATTAGAGCGAATTGAATTTAAGAAAGCATATTTTTTCCATTGCGACAATGAAGGCGAACTATTAACATTTATATGTGCTATTTCGTAACAATTTTTGCTATCACTAAAATTCTAGGTGTTGTTCTCTGTTAAAGTTTCGTAATTTTTTCCACTATTAAGTTAATGTTTTACAATTAGTAGTCTAATTTCTGTTTGTAATTCTGCTTGTATTGGTGTTAAATAATTTATTACATTGTTACTTAATATTTCCAACACATCTTCTTTACGGTTAATAAATATTTGTAAAGTTATAAATTTTTGTTGATTGACTGAAATCCTATGAAACATATGTACACACATGCTCGAATTCTTGTTAACATACATTTAGGTTTATTGTAAAAGTTTAGAGACTTATCTACCAAAGTCTAAATTCGAATTAGTCTATACAACTAATTATTGTTCTGTGGTTTAGAGTTATAGTTTATTTTGTTATATACCTGTTGCTTCTTCAATTGTAGGATATCCCAGAGTTGATAGGAATGTAGAACTCCAATTATTTTGTTCCACTCAGTATTGAAAACATTAAGTAATGCAGTCGAATTTATGCGTCAACCAATTCCGCTCTTAATAATCATTCACTAGAGACACCTGCGTTTCTGGTTGACGTAAAATCAAAACTAATTTTACCTTTCACAATTAAATATGTAATTAAATGCATTTTTGGATGAGAATGAGTGTGGAAAATTGGACTTAAAGTGTAATACATGTTGGCTAACCTACTGACACTGAATGTGAGTAAGACAGGAGTACTGCCGTATTGAAGTATAAGGCAGAATTTATTTTTACTATTATCGTTGGTGAATGTAAGTTGAGTACACTGAAATCAATGATTCTCATTAATTTTATAGCTAAGTCATAGTAAAAGATTAGCAGAATAGATTTCCAGACACTAAACGCTTCTCTTTCTACGATCTTCACAACCTTCTATTTTTCTAGCTATAATATATGCATTTATACATGATATATAAAATAATTCGGTTTGATTCACTACGTAAGAATTAAAAATTTTCTTACCACCTAATACGTGCTAACACGAAAAGGTTTGATAAGCAGTAATTGTAATTGCATTATACATTATTGACAAATTGTCCGAAAGGTCATACTTACAGCGGGCTAGAATGATTGAATTTTATGCGACAAGGAGAAGAATTAGGTCAGAATGTATTAAGCCGTATAAGGTTAAACATTAAAAGATTCATTGTAAGAATAATTCTAACATGTTCTAAGGTCAAAAATAGAAACATAAACACTAGTGTTTTCATAATATTTATTTCTAAACTATTCGAATTTAAAAATTAAAATTTTGGAAATCATAACATTCGAACAATTTTGCTTCGTATTGTATCTCCACCTCCTGACTATTTTACTATCGTGTATGATTTACGTATAAATATTTTTTGAAATTAGAGGTGGGGATACCAACTGGAGTTTTTAAAGTTCTGTTCAGAGTTGTTCACGTCAAAATCCACGTACAAGCACCAGTCGTGAAGATTACATTTCAAGCGTATGATTCGCTGTGGGTGCGATTGGTTGATGTAGAATTTTTAGCACCACTACTATCTAAATGACTGAAGTGAGGAGTGTTAAAACTTTCTGATATTTCTGTGTCCGAAGTCACGGATTCTGTAGATGAGTCCTCGTCTTCATCGTCTGTTACGTCATCACACTCTTTTATAGCAGCTGTGAGATCTTCTATCCGCTGCATCGCCAGTTTCAAGTCATTCTGCAGCAAGTAAAATAAATATTTGTAAAATTGTAAATATTATGATCTGTAGCTGGAATAGTTATTTTTACAGCACACATAAAATTCCTAAATCTTAAACAGATAGAAATATAAATACAATGAATCATATTTTTGCGACCCACCTTCAATGTAGAAATCTCGAGATCTGCACTTTCAAGTTGTTTTTCTAAAGCTGTTCTTCTTGACTGTGTTTCACTTTCTCGTTGTGATAAACGATTAATCTCTTCTCTACATTCTCTAAGCTGTCTGTCGGATTTTTTACATTTGTCTAATGCTAAATACTCTCTGGTTTGCAGATTTTTTATATCTTCTTGAAACTTTTCAATGTGTTCCTTCAATCTGTTTACTTGTCCCTGTAATATTTAATAAAACATATTTATAATCCACCATTCATGAAATAAAACCCAAGTATCTATTAATCAATCGACATTTGCTAACCTCCATGCGACCCTTTGTCGTGCACTCCAGATCAAGCCGAGTTTCCAATTCTCGTATTTTCATATGAAACCTCTTTTGAATTTGTAGAGAAACTTGATCACCTTCCAATGATTCTAATTTAGCGTTGAGTTCCGCTATCGTTTCTTTTAAGCTGGAATTTGCTACCTCCAGTTCGCTGATCTGCATGGACTGCTCTGATAAAGTATTTTGATCTAAAGATAACTGTTCAACACTCGCTTTGTATTTTCTCATCACCTAAAACATAATTGTAAAACACATTGTTAATTCTTAACAACAAAAAACTTTCCAAGTACACATTTAATCATTCTTGACAATAAACATCAATTTTTAAATTAACCTCAGCAAGCTGCTCTTCACTTTCTTCAATCTGCATTTGCATTTGAGATTTTTCTCTGAGAAGAGAATTTCTAACATTCTCAGCTTCATTACGACTTTTAGTAATATCTTCCAACTGGTGCAAAACATCTGCCAGTTCCTCTTCCACCTAAAAAAATACACGTTTATTTGACCTTGGGAACTTCCGAGTTAGGTGTAAGTAATGCAAATAAATACATCAAACTGAAAGTACCTTTTGTTTTGCTCTACTCAATCTCACTCGTTGTGACTCGGAATCTTCAAGCTGGTGTCGGAGTTGACGAAGCATTCCTTTACCCAGAGCATCATTTTTAGATTGTTCTAACATTGTCTGAGCATCTTTGAGAAGGGCACGCGTTCGTTTGAGCTCTCTTTTTAGCCGAGTTATTTGTTCTTGAGAAACACTACGATTTGCCGACAATTCTTCCATATCAAATAACTTCCTTTCAAACTCTTGTTTGGAACGTAGAATTGCAGTTCTTTCTTCATGTTCAGATTCCAATTGACATTCCAATGCTGGTAGAAATAACATTGATTATTGGTTGAATTTTAAAAAACGTGTATATTTTGTGTTTTTAACATCTCATTATTGCATACCTTTAACTTTCTTTTGGGCAGAACTACGAATGTCTTCAATTTCCTCTTCTCTTTGTTGAATTTCTCGTTTGTATTCTTTTCTCATTTGTTCTAACTGCATCTCTAATCTAATTTTTGTTCCTTCAAGACTTTGAACTTGGCCGGCTAAATCATCCAATTCTTCCTCCTACAAATCACCAAATTAAACATTAACTCCTTAATTGTCACTCCAATTAGCTAACAGGAAACGCCAAACCTAAGGGATTGTAAAGTTTTACCTGATCTTTTACTTTCAATTGTAAATCATTCTTTGCTTTTCTAAGTCCATTCATTTGTTCACTACTACCTCCCAAACGTACAGTTTCTTCAAGCTCTGTTTCAATACTGGCCAATTTTGATTCTTTGATGTGTAGTTCCATTTTTACAGTCTAAAATAATTGATAAATAATTTTTAACATTGTACAAATATATTAATAACGATGACAGGTATTAGACAGAAGTATCAATAAAAGAACATGGGAACAATCTTTTACTTGTAGTTCATTGTATATAGCATCTTTTTGTATAAGAGCAGCGTCTCTTTCCCTAATTACTCTTTCCTTGTTCATTTTCTCTTTCTCCAACTGTGCGTTAACAGTTGACAGCTCCGCATCGAATCTACGCTGTTTCTTATCCAAAAGAGAGGATCTTGATTGTTCCTCTTGGAGCAGACATCGAATATCAGCAAGCTCGGAACTCAGCTTCTGAATTCTTCTTTTAAGCTGAGCAACAATTTGACGTTGCTCTTCTGTTTCTTCCCATGCGTCGCTACACTATTAAATTAAAACGTTAATTTAGTTAAAACTTACAAGTAATAGAATTATATACCTAGATGTTATATTATTTCAAACAAAACTTTTGGAAAGAAAAACCAAAATATTCCTTTACTTTCTTTTCCAATGATTTTTTCAGAACCATAATTTGATCAAGATGATCTTGTTCACGCTGCTTCAGTCTTTGCTTGAGAATTTCTTGCTCACGTGAAGTTCTTTCAAAACGTTGTCTGCACAATAATAAACACTGATTATAAACATGTTCTCATATAATACTAAGCAGCCTACATGTACTCACTCAGCAATTTCGACCACATTGCCCACTAAAGATAAATATAGTCCCGATGTTGTGGAATTCAAAGAAGATGAACACAATGTGAAGCATTCATTATGAATATTAAATGCATACTTATAGACAGAATCCTCGTTGTAATCCTCTGGAGTAGCGTCTCCATTGACTTCAGATATTGAATAAGCCAAGTCTAGTTCCAATTGATGCTTTTCCAGTTCTAAATTTTGATAACGATTTTTTACATGTGCCAATTGAGCTTCTAGTTTCTGCTTTTCATTCATTTCTGCATCCAACCTCTCCGATGTAACAGCTGCTGTTCCTTGCTCTTCGTTGAGTTCTGCACTAAGCTCATTTACCTATAGTAAAATAAACACCAATTTATTAGTTCTAATAGAATTTAAAAGAGCTCAGCCAACTCCTCCTCAAAGAAGGATGTCATTGTAGAAACCAGCTGCAGTACTAACTCTAACAAATTGAACTAATTTTACATTAACTCTGTATTCTACCAAATTTTTGCCACGGCCACTTCTAATAATGCGATCGACTGAAATCTTGGGAATTTGGTTAAGGCTGAGATGGCCGCTAGTTCTTTTAATAGTTGGTTTGTCTTCTTTGAGATCATCGTCCAAGGCAAGACTATCATTGTCCTCCTGATCAATATGACTTCGATCCATTTCTTCAATATCATCAAATGGGTTGGGAACATCCATAAGGGACATACTTTCTGAGTGTTGCATAACAAACGACGAGTCCATGTCATCTATAGTTGCCAAACTGCTCGAGTGGCTTATTTGGTAACTGCGGATAGCAATTGAGGTTTTAACGTTATCTCGGGCTCTCGAGAATTTCTTTTTAGCTGGGTTCAGTTCTTGCCATTGTTGTTCTATATGATCGGATCTTTTGAGAAAGTCTTTAATTTGAGCAGAGAGTCGAGCTGAATCTGTCTGAGGGTCAGTGTGTGCAGGGCTGGGTTCAAATCGGGTTTTAAAAGTAGTTCTTGAGATTCCTGGAGGTAAAATTGAAAATCCAGCTCGGATTACAACTCCATCCTGAGGATACGCTAATGGTTTTCTTCTGCTAGTTGGTTGTTGACTAGTTGCTCTATGCCTGGATGTGTCTGGAAGAAGATATCTAGGCGGAGTCGAAGCTGTTGACCTCCAGGATGGAGATGGACTTGAGCGAGCGTAGCTAGAGGCTCGATGACTGAACCCCGTCAAGTGGGAAAACATGGGGTCCCTCTCACTCCTGTAGCTGGACATAGTGGGTGCGTGTGTGTCGGTTGAGACGATAAATTTGAGAAAATGAAAACGAGGTCAACTAAATTTCCAGTCTGGGGATTGCTGTGCCGTCTGTGGAACACAATAATTCTTCCTCCTTCATGACGATTCCATCAGAGGAAGAACACTTGCACTTCCAAACTACAGCTGGACGGCCCACTGCCCAACACTTGTCTCTTGTTCCGTTCACAACTACCGTCTGCTGTCTACTACCTCATGTCGCATGCTTTCCCGATCTTCATCCAAGTCCTACTTCCTAGTTCATCCACCTAATTTTAGGTTCTGCTCAGCGCAATCCCATGGTGAAATTAAAGAGCAAATGGCAGCTATGAACCTCGTCGTGGGTTTGCATATATTCACTGCGAATATAGTCACATTGGAAATCAGCCAAGTCGATCTGCGAACCTTCCCTGTGTACCACCACCACTTGCACAGCCGATTACCCACTAAAATTGCATCTTCCCAGTGCACTTGTACACAACCTCTCACTAATATGTCTTCTGTGTACGCAAGAAACACATTTAATCTCACAACATTCGAAAAGAGAGCTGTGTTGTAAGGAAGTGTTGCGTTGGTGGGATTAGCTTCTTGCTCTTGCTTTTGGTAATTGAGTGTAGCAGCAGTAATCCCATCCTTCCTTTGCTACAACTGACTAAGAATCAGCAATAATAATATAACGTGCAACTTCTATCTAACTGAGCGAAGTGTATTTGTTTTCCTGTTTGTTTTTCTATTCTTTTAACTCTTTAGATCTCGAATAACTCATCGTCCTGCCTTAACACCCAACCTTCGCTCTACCCAATAAAATGCTGGTTATGCTACATTCAAAAGATTTTACGAGTTAACTAATGTTGTTTGGCCTACTAGAAATCTTTACATACAGCCAGCTAGTTATATTTTAATTCATCGTATTTACTTACTCGTATTTCAAGTTTCTCGTTTTCCGCTTTCAGTTTGTGCCGTTCACTCTCTGCTTTCTCCAGTTTCAGCTTTAGAGATGCCAATTCATCCTGTTGACAAAACACACACAGAGTTAATTATGTTTCGTATGTGTGTCAAGTATTACGTAGTTGTAGCAAATACAATAATGTGTGTACAAAGACTGTTTTAGTTTTAATAGGTATGCGAACATAATTTAGTAGTAAAACTACATTACAATGGACAGTTAAATGGAACGACCTCGAGTTGTCAACCATTGAATGACAGTAGTTCTTTTTATCTTAGCTTTAGCGTTTACAACTTCACGATGAACAATTTAAAACCTAATGCATTCTGCTACTAGCTGATTCAACTTTCAATATACATTTACTTAGGGAATGTAAACTTAAACTTAAACTCTACTGAAAGATACATACGCAGCAAATGTCAAACTATAATAAAATAATGCCAACTGCTTACTTGGGCTGACTGAAGTTTTTCATGGGAACTCTGAACTTTAATGAGAGGCGAGATTTGCTGATACATTTTCCACCAGGACCAATTTCTGACAGCAAGGAGTTTACGGACATTTTTCTGTACACATCTCACTGCCATGTCGCGAATTTTCATTTTTTCTAGACGTCGACGAGCCAAGAAGCCTCTACACATAGACTGAAATGATATCATCATGGAGTCCAATTTGTCATCACGTTTGTTCTCCAAATCTTCCAATAACCAATGTTTCATGAATATCTGAAAATTTACCAACACCAACAAATAAACACACATCTGAGAGTTGTAGATGAAAATGTTTTCACACGAGAGCATTCAGAGCATCTTTAAAATTGTATACATAATACAATAAGACAAGGTGACGCAAAGAATGTAAACTAAATACTCTAATCAACATCTGGCAACCAACCATAGTGTTTCCCATTTGATATGACGTTGAGGAAATGTCTTGCTTATTGAATATATCAGCAATGCGGTCTCGAACACTTAGTCCATCATCCGGTAAACCAGGGCTTCCCAAACATTTAAACTTTCTGAAGAATTCTGATTGATTCAAATAGTGAGGGTAACTACTTTTGTAAAAGCGTATTGCGTCTGGAAGGTTGACTGAACGGATTTGACGACGTAGATATCCCATGTCTAAATCGCTAAAATTACTTTTTTCCGAGGGATTCAAACAATGCAAAAATTGCATTTGAGTGCGTCCAAGAATCTCAATAAGGTAGTCCTGTGATGATTGAAAATAATTTGTGCATAAAAAATAGTACATTTCGTAATTTAGAAGTCGAGTAAAAATATTATTAAGTCAGGAGCAAAAACTTGTATGTAAATGCTTACAGCTTGTATTTTAACATTAAGAGACGCAGTTTTCTTTTTCCATGTAGAAGCATAATTTCTACGAATACTGGAAGCCCTTCTCAAACCAATTTCTGATGTCGCCGAGCCGACACAAAGACCAATAATAGGATTACTGGACTTTAGAAACATGCAATTGATGTTATCCCTGAAATTATAAACACATTAGTTACCATTAGTTTTCTTATAATGTAATGATTTCACAGTTATTGTTAAGTGTATTTACTTTTGTGATTCTTGAACAAGTAAGTTAGTAAACTTGGCCGTCGATGTAATTTCTGCGTGAGCGACAACCTTTTTCATGTCATATTCAACAATACGATTCCCATTGGAATGACATAGTGTCAGCGTTGTGTTTCTGAAGTCCACAGCATATAAATTTCTGTATTGGTTTTCTCCGAAGAATTCGCTTTCGAACTTCTCGAGAAACCTTGAAGGTTCTTTTGCTTCGTCGAGTAAAAATAAAAGTCCTTTGCCCTTTACTTGTTGGGGGTTAGTAGTAGAATTTGACGGCCATGAGTCCAAAAGTGGAAGTACACTGTTAGTATTCAAATGGTCGGAATCGTCTTTAACACCATCCGCAATGCTTCCTTTGGTACCTGTCGGTGTTACAGAGGATGATACCTTGTCTGGGTTACAATCGATTCCTTCCGATTTGTACAATTTTTTCATTCGATCAAAATTTACTTCCTGGATCAGTCGATTAATTCTTTCGTTGACATAATTGGATGCCAAATCTCCAAATCTGTTTGAAACAACATGTAAACGATTAGATTCAACTGTGTGTATAAATAAGATTAAATTTATAACTTTATATCAAAAATGACCAACCTGGCAGGGGATTCAGATGTAAATCCAATTTGAGCCAAACTAATACTGAGACATTGAATGTTTCTAAATCCTACACTATTAGACTTATTGACAGTTGTAAACACCGCATTGACACTCTCAAAATACAATCCTAGTGAAAAGCCTAGAACATTTCTGACACGAGAAGATTCATTCTCATCAAGAACGAGACTTTTTTCCACTCTATCCACCGATAATCCCAAAAGAGCACAAGCACTTTTAAAATGTCTTTCTCCCCCTTCAATGTGTTTTGAAGATTTAAGTTGGTCGTCATTTTTTATTGCTGTTGAAACTGCACCCAAAACGTGTCCCAAATGGTAAATTGCTCCAAAGACTGACCAAACAGACTTTGTAAATGCTTCACCCAGCCCAAGTAGCAGCATAGATTCAGATACTTTTTTGATTTTATCGAGATTTTCTTCCAACTCAGATGATTTGGAGACATCTGAACAAAAAAATGGAAACGATTTTTTCCCTGCAGTTTCTGTATCTGTATCAGTCAATAGTAAATCTTTTCTTAGCTGCTTCAAGCATGGATATGGTCCCAGTAAATCAATTGGACATGTTGATAAATCATGGAGAGCTTGTAGCACTGTAAAATATGAAGGTTCGTATACCCGTTCCATCTCCAGCCCAAAAATCTAATTGTACAACCAAAATCCACAATTAAATAAACAAGTTTTACCAGAAATGCAAATACATACATAAACAAATTAAAACGTAGGTTTATTGTGAGTGGGTTTTTACCTGAACATTAATACCAAAGAGTCGACCCCCAAGGTCAAACTCCAGATTGTACAATATAGTTTCTTTATCTTGACCCGTAAAAGAAGAGCAACAAAAAAAATTAACAAGATTTTCCAAGGCTTGAAATCTTTCCACAAAAGATGCAGAAATGTTATTTGGATTTGAGAAAGTTGACGAATTTTTTTCTATTTTTGGAGCTTTGGTCTCTGCAAAGTACTTGAGAATTTCTCGTACGGACTCTTTTTTAATGGAAGAATCTGATTGTCCATGAATGATAATGGATTGATTTCGTCTTGCAGTTATCATCCCGCGATACGCTTGAAACGCCAAGGAATACAGATTGGGGTTGAGTTTTGCAGAGGAAAACGGTTGAACTACCTGCCGCAAAAATCTTTGATTTTGTATATCTGATTTTGCATTTCGAGTAAGATAAAGAGCACTGTCTGAACTTGGAAGTGTAAACGGTAAATTGGAATGAAATCGATTTCGCAGAATGTGAAGAATGGAAGATTCGTTTATTAAGTTTAGATTCCATAATTGTGGTGTTGAGTCTAAAGATTCGGGGTTCGTCTGTAAAACAATTAATAATTATACATGACAACCTTCACCAATAGAGTGTTGATAATTAGGCAATAATAAAATATGCTACGACATTTTAACTCCAAGTTCAGAAATACAAAACCTCAAAAAATTTCAAAACAGTTTTTCGAAATCTTGAATGATCATTCTCACCCGGTTCTGTTATATGAGATTTATTTTCATTTTCCATCGTTTCAAAAGCTTAATGTGTATTTTATTCATCGAATGAGATATTCTAAGCTGAAAGTGCTTTCTTATTAGAGTTAAAATGTCGTTTTTTGTTTAAATAAGCAATCTTCTAAAATGATAAAAATAACACAGCAACGTACATTTTCAATGTCATCTTCATCAACCTCGTAAATCTGTCCAGTATCGAGTTTCACTTTGCATTTACCCGTTTCTTCTGTTTTTTCCAGAACTTGTCCACTAACAAATCCATTTTTATGTACAATCCACACTCCTTTTTTTGACGTTGCCCCGTCCGTTTTGTCTTCATCCTATTCATAAAAAATCAATAAATTAAATTTTAAAGCTACTTAAAACAACTGAGTACTATATAGCAAACCTAGCTGACGAAATGAACACCTAATATGACTTTTAAACTGTGTACTGTACATTATACAGCATTGTAATAATCAAATTAGCAATAGTAATTTGTACCTAACCTATATGGAAATGTTTAATGCACAAAAAAATTCAGTTTTTCTAAATGCAAGATTATTCGATAAGATGCTACTAAGTTCTCGAATACAGGTAGTAAGAAATGCATAAACTGAGATAAACTGAGATGAAAATTAGGCATCCATATAATATTTGAGAACCTATATGCTTGTAGGTAGTAGGTATAGGTACATAGATGTTCACAACGACTCACGAAACTTCATTGTTCATATAAAAAACCGTTGCAGTAGTTACGTGATGCTTATCTCGGTGAACATAACACATCAACACATCATTATAAACATGAATTCTGATATAACACTATTGTATTATTTGTCCACACGAAATTTGAAGGTGATCAAGTAGTAAAGATCATTATAATTATTAATAATAAATGAGCATGTTTTATTTTTATGCACACCGAGATACCTAATAATATGCATCTTGTTACCTTAAATTTAAATTCTCTGTTTCTACGCTACTTTATTCTAAGTTCTGTTATGGTTACTACTGAAACACACATTATGTGCGGTGACAGCACTCATTAAATTCTACACGCAATCATTCAAGATCACTAGAGAACTAGACTGTGAGATGAATAATAAATAATATCACTAAATATTTCAAAGCACCTTACGATTGATTTGGGCATGTATGGGTGTTTCAGGCATTTAAAATCTTATCGTATTTCTTTGCTGGATATAACATTAACATTACACTTGTGAATTGAACGTGCTTGTGTACACCAATTTGTTATTATACTCTCACTTTTTAATATATTAGTATACCTACACCCGTTAACAAATACTGTGTACCACGACTTAAAAACTAAACAGCATTTTTTAATTCCACGTACTGTTGATATTGAGAGTTTGATGATTAATGTGAATCTTTGCACCCGCCTCCGCCAAATCTGAGACTCTAATTACTAAAAAATATTTCCAGAAAAGTTGTAGCAGCAATATGTTTTGTATAATGTGTTTGGGCTTAACACATTAACAAATTAATTGTACCTGCCCAAACACTACCTAATGAAAAAATTCTCGCTCCTTTTTGACAAATTAACCAAATGGGTTTCTTGAATTAAAACTAATATGCTGTATACCGTAACACAATACCCCTCCCATCAAAATAATTAATATAAATGAACAACATAATTGATAAGCTGGATGTGAAATTACTTAAAAACTGCCAAGCTATGTTAATTGAAATGGGTTTTATAAAAACAGCAACAGCATGTATTTACTCCGCAAATAAATTAGCGTAAGCATCAATAGCTTAAAAATGGATTAAGGTAGTTCTTTGACAGACAGGTCAGGTAAAGATGCATAGTTCATTTAGTACAGCCTATGCCCATAATCTAGCCCCTGATTATAATCTCAGTCTCAAGGCATATGTTTTATTATGAATATGAGCTAACTTAAACTGAATTACATCTTCCCATATATGCAAAATGGGGTACAAATGAGATTTTCAATTATTTCAATCACAACTATATAATAGGATTGCCATCTTTATATGCCAGTAAGAAAGACTGCATAAGAAGGACTGCAGCATGTATTGAAAGATGACACAAGTTAATCTTGAGAGTACTTCATCATAATTTCTTTTATCGAAACAGGTACCCAAATATTAATTTTCAAGTGTACAGTAATGTAGCTGTCTAAATGTATGTGTACTACACTGCGTTCCTCATCTACACCATAAAGTACACAAGACATCTCGCGCAGAGCTTGTACGCTGTGCAATATCAAGAATATTGCTAACAGCATGTTCACCACTTTTACATTGGGTTTGGATACCATATTTGCAAACAGTAACATCTCAGTTTACTATAATAACCTGGCAGTAGTTAACGACATTATAAAAATGGTAACATAGACTTCTGTGGAGGAGTTAGCGAAGGTAAAGGAAGAATTGAGCAACAGCTAACAATTTAAACATACCTACACATAACACATCATACATGTACAAAACAGATAATACCTAAGGAGTAAAACCTTCAGACTGAGAAGCACTAATATTATTATGATACGAACACATTATGATGTATTAGAAATATCTGAGCAGCATGAGAGAAGCAAATAATAATTCTTTTATGCGATAGTCAAACAAACGCAAATAATGTATATTAACATTTTTTTCATTTTAAGTAAAGAACAAAACTCTGCAAGCAAAAAAACACATGCAAAACAGTTTCTGTTATTATACATTTTTCACATGAGTACGCTGACATCAAAATCCGTCGTACAAAAATAAATATTTGCTATAACATCCAACCAAACTAAACACGCGATTCTACCTACTTTCAAATTGTAGGTTGTAAGCTCTGCTTTGTTATTCCCTCATAAATAAAACAAGGCAAAACAATTCTCACCATAAAACTTATGACGCTCCACAACCACATAGTATTAAATATTAAACCACAGTCTATTTGAAATGTCATAAAACTTGGTATTATTAAATTATCATAATCTCAAAAGACCGCCATGATCTTGTGAATACCGCATAACACTAATTAATAATGAGATTATGGAAAATTGTCTGTCATGAATTCAAATAATAAAGAAAAAGAAATCTTTTTCACATTCAATCATATTACTAACTCTTACAAAAAATCATCCTAACCTACTGCCACACACTGAGTGCTAAAACTTTCTAACTATATAAATCGGATTTAAAACAAGCTCAAATATTTATATTCAAAATTCATTTTTATCATTCGGCTTTTGTTAATTATATAATAATCCTAATTTACTTCTATTATTCCTTGCAATTATTTTACTGAGCCACTACGGGCTACAATGATGCATTGGTACCACTTTGTATCCGTTTGCTACAGAATAATACAGAAGAGCCGTTAAAAATGCTAACAATTTTTCGGAATGAAAACTGCAAACATGTTGATGCTGATGAAGACTAATTTTTAAACATTAGATTACAAGAGGAAAATAGCAATCCTTGCAATAGATACATTACAACAAAGTAAATGAGACCATGGCAATGGATGCTAATTTTTGTATAATAATGTTAATGTTGTAAATCTTTTTTATTCTTATAGGCGACATGTGTTTTACCCATTTGGTACTGGTGAGTCATAAAGTACCTAAGAGCATATTTTTGCGTTATTATGTTCCCACGCATTGTAATTGACTTTGAAAAGGAGTGTATCACTATGCTATAAGGATGACATTACAGACGTTTTCTATTAAAATAAACAATTGAACAGGTTGATACTTATAATGCCAAACTCTACTAAACATACCCTAAATACAGAATGTACATTACATGCTTGTTTTACTAATGAACCAAAGTGAATATCAAAATATAGAAATGAAAACAAGAAAAATGCAACAAAACAATTATTTACGTAAAAGTCATGAGGTATTTCTGAAGAAAATGCTGAATATTTGGCAACGACACTTTTTGTCATGTGTTTGTGGAGTCGATCATGAGGAGAATTGGGACTGAAAAAACTTCTGGGAACCCTCTGTAGCTTTTGAATACAATAAGCATGCGAATCTCCCTTGCAGTACTGATGAAGTAAATGTTTACTTCTTGGAACAGTTTCCGTTTTTCTCAAGCTGGACTCAAATGACATGCTTCAATCACGTAATTGATAAACAACTCAAACTTTTTATCATGCAAAAGCACTTAGCACTTAACCCTACGTCTGGGTTTTGTGGTGTCATAAAGCCTGCTGCCAAAACTAGATGTAAACCCGAAATGTGGTTTCATGTGAACAACTAATACATCACACAACACACAACTTGGAAATACGTTGAATTATTTCCGTATCACACAGCACAAAATAACAGTAGAATAAAACACGAAGACACTACACAACAATCAGTCTCCCAATGACGAGTAATTTTGCGAATTGAAGTCTACCTGGGTAGCAAACCTAATAAACCACAAATCGACTACAATATTTGCGAGAAAAAAATGGAAATAATAAAATGTATAAGTGACAAGTCTCCTACGAAAATAGGCATGAAATGTATGTTGTGGTAAAATTTACTACATTGAATTGAACTGTACTCTTGTAAGAAGACTAGTACATAGTACATGAATATAGACAACGACGTAACTCTGACAGCATCGATTGTGCAATTTATGAGACAATAATTTGCTAGAGTAAATCCCACGTATATTTACAACTATAGCTTCCGCAAGGCTAGCTACATTTATTTAAATCTTTTATACAATGTGGACGGATCGGAAGATTTGAGTAGTTGTCTCACTCAGTCAGTCTCACCCCAATCACTGCATTCTACACACTGACTCTCTCACAACTCACAAGATAATTTTATTCTGAGCCGGACTACTATACGACTACAAGTACAAGAACTACAACGTACAACAAGACACTTACAACTTACAAGAGTCTTGGAAACTTCTCCAAAGACAGGCAGAAAAGAGAGGGTTGATGGCGGTGTGGTGGTCTAACTCGTTGGGCTGAAAGGAGTGAGTCGTTACGTTTAGTGTGTAGGGCAACTCTTGTTTTGTGTTATTGTTAGGTGGACGGAATTGCTAGGAGATCTCTCTGCCTCTGCCTATAACACCTATCCCTATCTCTAACTCGATTACCTAACCCATACCTAACCTACCTTTATTCTAAGCCGGCGCCAACACTACAACGAAATAATTCAACAATGGGACTACGAATCAAAAACAATTAGATGTTAATAAGACCACAGGATCCATACAACAAATATTTAATATAAGAATGAGACTGACATTTTAGGAATCTTAAACGCTAGGCATTCTCGTATCTACTTGAGAATGGAATGAAATCGTTTTAGGTGCTGAGAAATTCAGAAAAAAACTTTCAATGTATGTAGTTTCGTGTCTCGAAGTGTAGACACACCCTGTTGATCGAGAAGAGCATGTTGGTGGGTAGGAAATAGAATAGGGATCCACATGGATCTATCTGTCCTCCCAGTTCTTTTAAGACACACATAAGAAGACGTAAAGCAAAACGGTTCAAAACTTCTTATAAAGATTACTGCCTTGTTTACATTCGAAACCCACATGGATATGGACCGAGCATCTACGTTCAAAATTGTTCCCTTTTGTCTGCCAATGTCAAATACAATACTGAACAAGTCAAGACTCAAAACTCTTTCACTTCTCTCTGCCTCGTCTCTCTGTGGCATGTAGAATTTTGTCGTAGTAATGTTAGGCAGTTAGTATAGTAGCTAACGCGTACTCAAACTTTACTACGAGATTGTGTACATACCTTCGAGCATAATGCTTCACTACATTGTACAAATACAACAACTACGCTTTTAGACTTCAATACTCCTTCCCTTAATATTATTCTAATTTGTACACCTATAGACTTTGTATATTTTACTCTCTATATCTCAAATACAAAACATTCACAAGACTCACAAGAGCATGTAAGATGAAAGACTTCTTGTAGTAGTTAAGACAGAACACTGTGTCTTGTATGGTGATTTTACTTACACATGTCTTACTACGCACTTCGCAAACACCAACTCTCCAGAATATTTTATTATTGAATTACAGAATTCTCAGAGTATATATTCAAAGACGATATTACTAATCACGTTCGCAAGATAATAATATTTCTATCTTTATCTTATTATGTAATTATGTATGCCGTATGCAAGGATCTGTACTATGCCACGCAAGGCCAATATTTCGTTCAGGCAACCAAGCTTTAATTTAAACATCTATTTTAAGGAGAAACTACAATGCTCAAGTCAACTATGACAACACACTCAAACCTAATTCAAAACACAATCCTAACAAAACTAGGTTCCATCATAAATTTTCCAAAATGCTATAACTCAACCACTTTTGTAAAAAAACGGTTAGAATTATATACTAATTTATATATAGTAGTTGTTCAAAAATACTTGAAATCTCAGCGTGACATTTTTTCTGAGCACATTATTTTAAACTAGAGATTACAGTTAGTCATGTACGCCATAAAATTTTGCGAAGAACATGTGAACGTCAAACTGACTGCAGGACGCATTTATATGCTATTGTTGTAAACATGTTTGTCCTTTTATAGCAAATTAAAGACTGGAGGCTCTTCATATTTTGATCAACTGATCTATTACAAGGCATGAAATCACAATGAATCGGATAGCATTGCGATGATTCCTGAACTGTGGCGATAATTTTGCATCAATAGCATTATATGCTCTACAGCGTTTAGCGTTGAGAATGACATTAATAGGTTCTCAAATAATATATATCTGTATGGTATACTGCGTACTAAAGATGATTTATATGGCAAACGCGTAGGAGCTTCTGTCATAAAGAGTTACAAAATTGGCTACTAACTTTCTGCCTTAAATGGAAGTAATGTGCAAATATAAAAGGCTTACCTTTTCACACACTATTTTTTGAATGTTTTCGATCCAAAGTGGGCTTGATTCTACCTGCAATTATATATTCATCAAAGAGATAACAGATGCATTACATTTTGTTGAGACTGCAGAAATGTCATGATCATTTAATTGACATTTTTTAAATCAAAGATGTGTATTGCAAAAAATAAAACAGAGACAACTTGATTCATGCACAACTTTTAAAGCGTCAAGACATTCTCCATTGCAAGAAATAAATCAAAAATTAATTATACCATATTGTATTTTATGAATATATTCAATTATTCAGATTTGTTTTAGTATTATAGTACACAACCTATTTTATATTTTTCACTTTGACAAGCTTTTTGTAAGTTTCGAATTTTGTAAGAAAATGATAAATATAATTCTTCTGTGAAAGTAGAAGCAATTTTTTTGGTACATTTAAATTTTGCAACAACAACTTGGAATTTAAATAAAGTTAAACATTTAATACAGAAATACATCTCAATGGAATAGTCGACATTAATAAAGTTAAACATATAATATAGAAATACTTCTCAATGGAATTGTTCTTTATGCTTAATATAACATTGATTAAAATCTATCAAAATGGTAGATGTAGTTAGTCGAAGCAAACTTACCCGTAAATCAACTGAAAACTGTGAACATCGAATTAATTTAATTACATCTTCCCGATTTTTTGCTTCAACTGGTACTTGGTTCACGGATATAAGCTTATCACCAGGTAGTAGAAAAAATTCTCCAAAATCTCGGCTTCTAGTACATTGTGAGGGTTCAGCGTACAAAATCGTCTCATGACTTCCATCCTGAATTGACCGAAAAAAACACGTTTTAATCATTAAATTTTTCTACAAATAAAAATAATTGTTATTTCGTAAATTAAGATTTATACCTTAGATGATACGGAAGCTCTTCGTAGAGAAAATCCAAAATCGCCAGTTGGTAATCGCTGTACAAAAATGTTTCTGAGAAACCCTTTCCTCAACGAAATATTGGGCTGGACTTTATCACTCAAATCCAATTCTGGCTCAGAATAAAACTTCGAAAGATGAACATTAACGTGCGAAGGACTTTGTGGTGGAGTTATGTAACTTGGGGTAAAGCTGGAACTACTAGCTGAAGTTGGTGGCCGAGAGGGTGCAGTTCCCAAACTTAGTAAATCGTGGGAGCTGTTAGGCTCTGACGAATATCGGCCACTAGAAACTTTCTTTCCTTTGGCGATTGGAGACGGAGTTCTTCCAGAAGTCACTGCTCTAGGAGGCTTGGCTGTTGAGTTAAACAACATTAATTATTTTGCATACATACATTTATTTTAATTATAGGTTGATGCTTCAAAAATTAAAAATAAGTTGTATACCTGGGCCTATGACACCAGAATTTACATCGCGCACTGAAAGCGATATGGACGATAAGGAGGACTCACTGCTATCGGAGTGTAATATTGGAGGTAAATTTTCTGTTTCTCCAGTTGGACTTGTTAATGGAGTTCCAGGCGAATGAATAGGGTACACAAAATTTTCACTGTAGTCTGCAATTATTCCACTAGGCAATTTCTGTTTTTCCTTTTTTCCTTTACCTAGTTTAAAACTTCTTCGTATTTCATCTAATCTGTGTAAATCCTCAGCCGACAGTTTATCTTTCACCTTTTTGCCCAAACTTGATTTTTCACCTTTGTCAGTTTTGCTGACTTTTTTATCTTTGTCTTTGTCTCTATCGGATTTTCTCATAAACTGAAACATTTTCAAAGTGTTTGCAACACAATTCTCTAATATCTAACCCGTAAAAATGACATTCTATATGACGTTTTCAAAACTCCGCTATGTGGTTGTCACTCGTCTTAAAGGATGTATAATAATGAGAGCATATTTAGAACTGGTAACTTGTCCACGGATATGTTAACATCAACTGGTGTGTCCGTTGCTTTCATTTGGTATTATTAGCTCAGAATGCTACGCATAGCTGTAAAGTTGCAGTTTGTCGATGCTAGCTTAGACCGCATGACTGTAAAGGGAGAGTATACTTATTGTTAGTAAAGTAGTTAGAAAGTTGTTCTGTACTGAACCGAAATAGTGCAACTGAATTCATGTAACAGTAAACAATTGAATCCTGAACATTGACAACTGAAGTCACAGTTTCGCAGCAATAACAGTTGATCTGTTCCATACGTATTAGTCTTGACACGATATAATAACATGTATCCCGGGTAGGCCGATCATCAAATTAACTGCAAGTCAAAACATATATTAATTAATGTCATGCATTTAATGAGAAGTACTTATTTATACAATTTGTAATATTAATTAATGCAAAATTAGGTACGTGAACCGATCTGGGAACTCATGATGAGAATGAGACTATATTATTGCATACATACTTCTTATTAGGTCATTATTTTAATGAACTATTACTATTACTTATAGCTCTATTTATAGCTTTAATGAATCTGGTTAAATCATTTCAAACAGTGCGTATTATTATAGCTAACAATCCATTTCCAAACATTAAAAATTAAAAAAATCTAGCATATTAGATTTAAAAAAATCACCTACTTGGAAGCTTTAAAGTATACCTAGGCCTAAATAATAAAGAACGCCCAACCACATGTATTTGTCACTGCATATTGTTATCATTCACCTCAACATAATTGTGCTAGTATTTATATGTATACTTCTATGTGATACTTTAGTTATTCATTCTTGCATATTTTGATTACTGTGAAACTGTGAATGAATATCCGATTTTTTAACTCACTACTATTGACGATTTGGTTGCATAGTAAAATATTATGCACTAATCCTATTCGTCATTTATTTCGTTCATTCTATAGCTTGCTATGGCAAAATGTGGGTGTGGGCCATATTGACGTTTCCAAAAAGGTTTTTTTTTACTAATATTATATATTTATATACAAGTCCTTCATTTCGACAAAGTAATTGATTATCCTCATGACTAATTTCAACTTGTGACTTTAAAGTGTTAGAACGTTGCAAGTGAAGTGGGAATTATCTATCGATGTTATTGTATTGCTTACAGACTATCTGAAGTTTCTGAAGTGTCTTAAAAATATTGTGACAGTACAATGACACTAAATGACAACTAGCGCACGATTTCCAATCACTTTTAAAGTTCCACTTTGTATCAACACATTCAGCAAACATTATTTTAAAAATTAGCTTAGCCAGTCGAAGTATTAACTGATTTTATTTTTGTAAATTGAAGAATACCTTAGAAATTTTGCTCAGGTTTGTCACTTTTGAGCAAATAAATAGAGAAAGTATGTGTATAATAATGTCAATACCACCTTTAGCTGTTGATTGTAAAGTAAGCCATACGTTGTCTTACTTCTTGTTAGTATGTACCTAACTAAACTGAACTAGTGAATTGTTGATGTTGATACACTTACAAACAAGAAAGATACGGATTCTATCAACACCACAGATTTAATATTATGCATTTAACTTCACATACAACTACAAGTAAGTAGCTTATGCACTTGACATGAGGGAAATGATAATTTGTAATTATTGAAGTTCAGATTAGATTTCTTACTAACTAATTACTAATTACTGATTTGATTACTGGTCCTCAATGACATTATATGACAGGGCAGAGGCTAACATTAATGAATAGACCAAAAGTTTTTCTACAGATTAAATAAAACAATTTACTGCTAGATTTTACACTTTTTCAAGACGACACACTATCATAATGATAATCCTACAACTCTAAAACCACTAATCCTACTACATTGTTGTTAGACTGGTTGTGATATTAATTACCTGACTTGAACTTGACCGTTCCGTTATTTCAATCTGATCTCTATAATCTATGCACTGTGTTCACTAAACTAAACATACATACACACATAAATTTAATATTCAACATAGAAAGACCTTTTTATACGAACCAACTACTCTTTACCTCGACAATTACATTACATTACACTTACAAACACAACAGCAGCCAGTGCAGTCGACGTCTTGACTTGAACCTAAAGTCACACAGTCACACACAGTACACAAGAACGAGACTGACAAGACACAAGTCAAGAACACTTTTCTACAGACAGACAGACAGACACAATACGAATTACAATACAAATGTACGAATGAGATACACGTTTTTGATCAACATTTCCTTTGCAATTGCACTAGTCACCAGTATGCAAAGTAAATACTGGGTAATCGTATAGGTTGTATGATTGTATGTAGGTGAATTCGTTTTTGCACACTCACTCGGCACTCACAATCACTCACATTCACATCCCACAATCATAATCACAAGAGTATACTCAGTACATGTACTGTACATGCAAAGGATGCGGTTGGATATATTTTATGTGCAAAATATGTATCTTGTATTTCTAACACTAAGTAAGGCGTACACCCACATACAATATTAGATTGATACACACATTCTGCAATACCCATCCGCCATCCCCATCCATAATAGCAGTAAAGTAGTAATTGAAGGTACAACACTATCTAGCGCTTTTTAGCGCTTGTGCGTAGCGATTATTTTTTGGATTATGTATGTGTGTTGTGTATGTATTATTGTTATACATGCTAAGGTATGTACTCTCAACATGTACATGTACTGCATTGCAAACTATGCATTGAAAATTGCTGTACAATATTTTAATGCTTTGTATCTTGTGGGTCATGATAATTTGAGGCTGTGAGGGCAATGACAACTTGACAAAACTGACAATGACCGAGATGTGACATCGACATCTCTGGAAGTGCAGTGCAAAAAACGTACCAGCTAATGATTGTTTCCCAAAATAAATCCAGACGACATGCCCCGCCCCCTCTGTATTTTGTTTTCACGATTTTTGAGGCCCAGGATTATGTACTTCATTTTCAAAATCCAGTTGAAAATATTATATCACAAAAAAACCAGTTAGATTGGGTTCCCCTTCATATTATGATGTTTCCTAAACCCGTATCTAGGAGTCAGGACCAATAGTAAGTTTGAGTAAGGAATCAAACTTTGTAAAAAAGATTTTTCTTCACACCAGAGAGGAACAACCCAAAACGCTTAAAATATCAACCCAGAGATAATTAGGTGAAATTCATATATATTGCAGATACTAATGTTAGAAGCATTTTAAGATATATTTCAGCTCATTCAGTAAGGCAGATTCTTCGCCAGACTGGGGTTAAACCACAACGTGGAAAACGTTACTTGGGATGGGAACGCCCGGAGATAGATTGGACTGAAATTCACATAATTATATTGTAGCTGCCAGGGCAGGGCTAGAAGAATTTTGAGAAATATTTCAGTTCGTTCATAAGTAACAAAAGAGATTTTTGTACCATGTTATAAACATGTGCTTGTTTCAAGGTTTTAAGGATGAGCCCCAAGATAAACCCCATGTAACGTTTATACTTTGATGGGTAAAGCTAGAAAGGACGCAAATTTTTTATTCAAATTGTCGATATTATTGATCATTTAAACTGTGAAACTAATAGAAAACACTACACATAGCCATTTAAGCTGTAATAAACAAAAGTGTTGGTTGTAACTTGTAACATATAGATTAAGCAAGCAAGGTACGACAACCCAGTAAACAATGGTTAAAATTACGGATGTATAGCGTAATCTGATAACCAAATGTCGTTAGTATACCGTAACTAGAAAACGCATTTCTAATTTGAAAATGTCCTTTTTACAAAACACATTCAGACGAATTCTGACTTCTTGCGCTGCTACTCATTACTGCACCACTACCCGATACCCCAACTGTGGATAGCAAAGGAAATTCTGTGTAAAAATAGCTGTAATTAAGGAGCTAATTCAAGGGTCAGCCGTTGCCTTCAAAAATCTTTTATCAGGAATTCAACCACATTGTACGTAGTAGCAATGCGGTAATGGTTTGTTGTTAAAACATCCAACACATACATCATCCTTCATTCAAAGTCCTCCATTTGTTAGTAAACCTCAATTAATTAGTGTCTATTATGTGTATTGTATAAGCACAATGACATGACCGTACCCAGAAATTGATTTTAGGAAGGCAAAATCACAATATAAGATACAAGGTCTATGATAATTGTATCGTGAAAAAATTGAGTTGGGCCAAAGTCAACATAAAGTTAATCATAGTCGAAGTCGTATTCGGCGGGGGGGGGGGCAAACGGGCAATTGCACCTGGAGGTGCAATCTCCTCCCCCGAAATAAAATCGTGAAATTTTTCGAGCTACTCTTTTGTAGCTTTTTTCCTCACTCCTGGTAGTTTTTCAATCAAAAATTGATTCCACTGTTACTAGACATTTGGCTTTCGGATGTCTTGACGATTTAAAATAGTTATGGTAGTCGGCTGTGCTCCAATGAGATCAGGTGTTGAGACTTCTGTGCAAGTCGTAGTCGAAGAAGTGTTAAATCAACACGGACAGAAATAAGCTTTAATTTGTAATTGGTTGTCAGAAGTTGCGATTTTTCTCTGGGACTCAAATCTACAATTTGGCTTGTTAGCTCATTATTATTGGCTAATTATTAGTTAAATTAGTCTGTTGGCACAAAAAGGCGGTTGTATGTAAGAAAAAAATTAATAAGATTTAATATTCAATTGTCAATGATCAATATACAAACAATAAATACAAGTATTCAACATCAAATACAAAACACCATAATATTATAATGAAGTCTGGTTCTAATATTGAATATTGGGACCAACAACCAATCACGGATCAGTTAGTTGTAATATTCCCAGTTTTCAGTTGTAATGTGATACGACTGTGAAAACATAATCAACAATCAATAGAATTGAATATTAACAGCTTTTTCCGACATTGTAAATTAGTAGTTGATATTTTTTACAAACATTATATTAACCATCTTCAGATACCTCAGAATAAAGGCTGTCATTCAATGTTAGAGGCACGGTTGACGGTACAATAAAATTAACAATATGGACAAATGAAATTTTTAAAGTTAAAAATAATTTGTTATTGTATAGTTGGACTGTAATTATTATTGACAACTGATGTTATTACATATTTGACATCTGATATGTATTATTGAAATATAATATTATTGTAAATTATGAGAATTGGCGAATTAAATTTAGCGAACCATTATTTGTCAAAAACCTTTTTTTTCAAAAACCCTAATAACTAACATAATTTGTAATATTTTATAGAAAACTCTCGACTGGCCCCAAAGATTTTGTCCCTTGTACAGTTAGCGGTTCTATGAACAAATCTACATAATTATGATCACTATCACCTTCATTGATATTAAATGGAGACAAGTAGTGCGTGGAGTAAAACCTGAAGTATTTTGATGACAATCTGAAGACTGAATTTAGCCATTAATATTGACTGATATTGATTTTTATTTACACAGATGGCAGACAACAGTAACTTATAAGTTGACCTCAAACATTTTTTGACTGAATGCAGTTACTGCAGCATAATGAAGTGACACAAATGCTACTAAGAGAACCGTTCCCCCGAAGTCAGAAGTGGACCCACAATCCTATCTTTGCAATAAAATACAAATTCGTTATGGGTAAGCTTGTACTGCATATTGTGATTCAAGTGTTTACAATTGCCGTAATAATTGTCATATTCAATAAACAAATGGAATATAATGATTAAATTTTTCTTTGTTTACATCTTTGTAAAGACAATTTTGACGGTTGTATGTTTGATGTTTATATCAGTGTAACAATCTGTTCGTAATAAGAAGAAGAGGACAAGTACCTGGATTTTAATATAATACCTGTGGGGATAACATTTGAAAAAATCGTAAAAGTTGGACTACATTATGGAAAGAAGAGGCGATTCCGCAGAGGTAATATTGTACTTTGTATAAATCGTCCTATTAATTAAAAGTAATGCCATAATTGGTGTCTACTGTAACTAAATGTGTTGTAGTAGTACAGACAGAATAATCAGAGAAATAATCACAGAATGCTTTTGAAAGACAATGATAGAGTAAGCTCATTTATTATAGTGTATTTTATTTAACATCGCAGTTTTCAGTATAATAATTTCAAATCTAATATTTTGAATCTCACTTCGTAAAACAAGAAAAATTGAATGTCTTTAAATTCAATTTGCTGCTTTAATATTCTCACATAAAATGTGTCTTACAAATTGTGTTGTTTACTTTGTAAACAAATCTGAAATTACTATATTAATATATTAATGCTTGAAATTAATATTTAAACTTTGCTGTTCATTATTATTATTTATTTTATCAAAAAGACACATCATTACAAAGGTTCCACTTCTAATACTAAACTAACATTATATCGTTGCATTATTTAATTTGTATTTCTGGCAATACCTTTAGCCAATTAGCTTTTCTTTTGACTGATTTCATCAGTTTGCTCTTTGTGTCAAACAACCAAAATATGACCTTTATATAAATCAATAAACTGAGCCTATTCTGAATGTTATTTCCTTAATGCTTTAGGCGAGGAGAAGAGCCATATTATATTTAGACTTATCAACCGCATGTTGTTGTCTCGTTGTTGTATATACAGTTCTTGCATCTTTAAACTCTAGTTAGAAAATTGATTATTAATTTAATTTAAATTACAACCAAAGATAAAGTTGACATGCGCTTTTGTTTAAGAGGTTAATCAATTTTGTTGTCTTTGGCACAAAACTTTTCAAAGAGCACGGGTTACAATATGTAGACGATTACTATTTTTAACAAATTAAATAGAATAAGTTCAATATTATTGTCAAGAAAGTATAATTTCACTCAAATTTTCCACTTAGCTGTTTGTTTTTGATCATTGATCGCGTTTTATTGGGTAACTTTTATTTTGGGGTTTCATTGGTCGCGTATCTTATGCAGACTATATACACACATATTTTTTATATATAAGCTGATTCTCAGAGATATTATATTTATAATAAATAAAATATTCTTTAATATTGATATTACAAATATATATTACACAATTACATACATGATAATGAGATAAGAATTAACAACATTTCTTGCGAAATGAAAAGTTGTGGAAATGGATCGCGCACTTCTTGTCATGAAGCATCTGTAGTCTCTCCCATATTTCATCTTCGTAAACTGTCAAATCAGAGTAAGTACCCGTCAATATTGATGGTGAGTTAGAAATATTTTAAAGTTTTATCTACAATCTGATGTCTACTTGCTTATCGTATTCTCATATTCGTCATAATGTATTCTCCTATTAGTTGTATATTTTAGCGATATTAGCTTTTTATCTCATAATAAGTAAACTTTAGGGAAAATTGCTAATCGCGTTTGTTTTGATGAATACTGTACAGTTCAGTGACAATTCCCAACAGGTGAATTCCCGGCAGTCAAGTAATTCTCGAAAGTACAAAGATGATCGTGACGACCGACATAAGCATCATTCAAGTAGCAGAAGGAATTCCAAGAATTCCAGGTCTCCTCCCGTACGGATTCGAAGGCGACGTACACGTAGCCGCAGTGCTAGTCGAGAGCGTCGAAGCAGGTATAAATACAATAAATTAAGCTCACGTATTCCACTGTGTCCAACACAGGAAATATTTCGAAATATATTTTAGCAATGATGTTCTGCACCATGCATCCGATTTTATAATGTCAACTATATGAAAAAATTCTGTAGGATTGATTACAATAAATTAAAAATCGTCGAAATTATATGATGGATTGTCACATTGATTGAGTATTGCCTATTTTAGTGTGTACGACATTGTGCTAGGACAAAAATATGAGGTTATAGTCCATTCTGTTTGCCAAGTTCTGTCTAGTTCCAATTTTAAGCAGACATTATTTTCTATTAATTGGTTGAGCTTATTATAATTACTCTTAATGTATTAATTGATAGCATGTATTTCTTTTGGTTCACAGTTCTGATCGCGGTCGCCATCATCGTAGATCAAGAACGCGATCAAGATCTCCTGGAAAGAAAAACTACGATCGTAAAGCCCATGATGATAAATATGATAGCTGTTACCGAAGTAAAAGGGACAAGCGATCTAGATCTCGTTCGTCTGAGCGTGCTGAAAGAAACAGGGAAAGAAGTAAAGTTCAGACTAGTATAAATAATAAACAAATGTAATGCACATATTAACAATAATAGTGGGTATTTTTAATCGTCAAATGGTTGTAGACAAGATTGAGATGCGGCAGTTAATGGCAAAAAATTATGAAGAACAGATAGAAAAGATGAAAAGTAACCCAGCTTTGGGACAAAAGCCCTATAATTCTGTGGACCCATCAAAACTTGTTGAGCAAGTAGAGAGACGTAAATTGCTGTGGAGTAAAAAAGTAAGAGAAAAAGTTTGTCACTCCGCTTTGTAACTGAGATCGTGGTTTTTTTTACTATACGGGACAAAAACATTTATCATTTGAATTTTTATAATGAAATAGGAAAAGTCTGCTGAACCATCATCCTCCACCTCAGTTTGGAATCAAACAAAATTCTCTGATGATTCAGACGGAAAGGTTACTGCAAAATTTAAACGTCTAATGGGGATGAAAGGAGGTACATTTGTTTAAAGTCAAAATATGTATTTTTTCATAAAGTTGGAAAATAATTTAAAGTGTAGATTTATAATAACTTAAATTCGTTTCGCATTATAATTAGTCGTGGATGTATTTTTAAAATGTTGTGTAGATCTAGGTAGGGAGGGGGGAATAAATAAATTTAATGTGATGATTATGTAAGATACATGACGTTTATTAACACATTTGATAATTATTTATTTATTTAAGAGGGCGAGCCTGCTACTGAGGATGTGGATAAATCGGAAACTGTTATAAGAAAACAGGAGGAGTATTTCGCCGACTTAGAAAAACAATACGAAGTGGCCAGAGCAACAACACACACACAAAGAGGCGTAGGCTTAGGTTTTAGTTCGCGCTCCTTCCCTGTAAAACCCAAGCCATAAAAATGATTTCGATGTTTCACTGTAAATTCCTGTGTGTAGAATTCAAAATGGGTTTGATGCTCTGAGAAGTAATCATAATATTGTAAAACGTCCCAAAAAACAATTTACATAAGCAATATTTTAAATTATTTTGACTTTATTTGTACGAAACGTAGTTTTTTTAGTTTTCGTTTCAGTAGTTGACATTGCTAGACTGTTAGATATTAATTATTAGAAGCAAAGATACAAATCCTTTAAAATTAATGTTTATTTTGACTAACGTACGTAAGCTAAGATGTTTAAAGAGTATGCATTGGCAAATACTTATAGTAGGCTTTTTTAAACTCCCTCAATGATGACTTTACTTCTCTCTTCACGAACTACATTGTTGACTTCAGTTTTCTCGGAAAATTACAGTGAACAAGACAATATCCACATAAAATGTCGTATTATTTTTTTTGACCCCGCTTTGCGCCCAACGAAATTAATGTTTTAGAGCTGCTCAATTGATTTACACATATTTTGCACAATCTTTGCAGTAAAGTTGGTTTATAACGATTTATTACAATGCTATTTACAATTCTGTTGTACCTAACTAAGTGGGCTGACTACGAAAGTAGCAAACAATACGACTTGCATATTCTGCTGTTTTGTTGATTTTTGGATTTATTTGTTTCAATTCAACCAATCTATATTTGTTTGCAAATGTCTTTTGAATGAAATTGATTCGTTAGGATTCTGTATATTTGCCTTTAACTTTTAGTAATAAAATACGCAAATGACCTATACAATATTTTACTTAAGAGAACGAAATAAATCTGATGTACCGAAAAATGTGCTCATAAATAAAAGTGTGCAGCCAAAGGGTAGTAACTGAATTTCTGATCGTTTCAGTAACTATTTAAACTGGTTTGTGGACACCACGAAGTGCAAAGATATACATAATGTGCTGAGTCATAATCTGAGTAGCTCTAAGAAAATTGTATTTCTGTTAGAAAACAAAATGTATAGGTACCTTTTTCCTATTTACTGTGTCATATTATGACATATCTACGCGCATGTTATTGTTAGCCACGGCCACTTTCCTGTTTCTTGACATCTGATAAAATGTAAATTAGATTGTGCATTATGTTAGTCTGTAATTATCTTGTCATTGGGCACATTTTCATGTGCATGAGTTACGATTTAGAATAAATCAACCTTAACTATTTTTGCTTTACTTTACTTATATTGAAAGTGTACATTTTTTAACATTTCGCGAGATTCTGAAACCTTTACACTCCAATAACAATATATGTATCATTTGCGTTATAACGTAAGTAGTGAAAGTTCACTATAATCCAATTCAATTGTCACTTTTATGCAAAATGAATTGGAGTGTGTTATGTGTAAATCACACTGCAGCCCATATTACTTACTCCAAACGACTACAGTTTATGTGATTCTAAATTCTGTTGTTATCAATCAAGTGTTGACTTAATGTTTTTTTATATTTTTTGTTTTTTTCTTGATGTGTTGCATTTGCGTGCTTATTATTTGCAATTTGCAATATCTGCATTGAATTCTCTCCGATTTGTTGGATAGAATTGTTGACGATGGATATACAAACCATCACTTACGATACCAGTCTGAATCGTCCCCAATATTTAGTCGATGCTTTGGGGTTGAATGTTTTAGACTTTAGAATTTGTGTGCTGTTTTGACTCGCTAGTTAATAGTTAGTTACATAGTATAACAGAATATATTATCAGAAGATATTATTGTAAGCTAAATATTACAACTTTTCTCCAATTTGACTAAACTATTTACTATACATTGTTTCTATTGCAAACCCTGAATTATGTTGAGAAAAGTTGAATGTGCGCGTAATTGACTTTCAGATTCTAAAAATGTTCTCCTATTTTGATTCATTTCTATTGACCTTATTCTATCTGTAAATCTTGACTTTATGTAGATTCTTAGAAATAATTACATAGTATAATGAAATGTATATTATGTTTGTAAGTCAATATTCTTAATTAAATCTACTTAATTTTTAAATTAATAGTCAAGTATTAACAGTATATACTTATCTTTTTCCATCTTTAAATCATTAATTATTTTCTGGTGTGTGGTCTTAATTGAAACGTATCGAAAAATACAACCCATGTAAAATTTTCCGTATAAATAATAAAATATAAACGAAAATCTAATTGTTTCAATAATTTCATGTGAAAATATTGTGTGCAAACGCATGTGGGTCATAATTTTAGCAACTTGTATTACATCAATATGTACTAACAATAAGTTAGCTTTGTCTAGTTTCCTGTTGCATATCAACCTTTCACTGTTTGTGCATACCGAACACTAACAATCCCATGACATTAAGATTGTACAATTAATAATAATTGTAAGTACATTACCTACAAAAACTGCATCAAACAGTGGATTTACAGAAGATAATGGTAATAATACGATACGATAATAAACCTTCCTGCCTTGTGCTTGTGACTGATGAGAAAAATTCAAATGTATGCATCTGCATTGAATTGAATTGTGTGTTACACAATATGCTAAAAATGCTGGTATTAGAAAACTGCTCTATAAAAAAATTAGCTAATTATGAATTGAATGCTTCTTGTCAGTTGTCGATATGACTTCTAATTCATAATTGGACTAATAAATTGCATTCGAACCATAATCAACAACATTATTTCATATTTCTTAAGTCTTGTTCTCACAATACCCCACCCGTCGGCTGTAATCTCTAATCGTATAAGTATCACAATCACAATATCACAATATCAGTGTTCATCATTTCATATCACACACACACGACACACACACAGTATCACACCAAAATAGTATCGTTGTCGCTCGGTGTGCTAATGCTCCAAATCTGAAATCCAACAATGAACAATCCAAAAAAAATTCTAAATCCATATTATAAAGAAATAATATAGCATAATTGTGAATCAGCTCCAAGCTCTCTGTAATACCCAACCAAACTCAATAATCCTGTGCAGCATTATGCATAAAATCTTTTTTGTTCTGGTTACAAACAACATTGTTGCAGTAGGATGAAGACGTGATTCTCGTTATTTCTTCAAAACTTTGACACAGCTGACAGTAAATAAACATTTACCAATTACCAGTTCCATTCCAGCCAGTAAGGATTTACGAATATTGCAATTGCAAGGCTGTATACTGATTACTGTCAAATCAAATCGATACCTATAATTACATACTAGATCGTTGAAAATTGTCTATATTATGTATTCTATTTTTATTGTTACACAAAATACAAATTCACTTATCAAGTTTTAATTTGAATAAGCAAGTTTTGATTTTATAGGTATCTTTTCATTGTTTTCTCACTTAGAAAAATTTTGACACTACTAGCAAAAGTAACCCATAATTAATTGACAATTGGCGATCAGTTGTCAGTTCAAAGTTCAAATCAGATATAATTTAGACGTAATTTTGTTCACGGCTATTGGCTATTTCTATTGTTTTTGAGTTGAATGTTGTTAAAGGTAATAATGCAATTTTAAAATGTGCTTCTAATGTCTAACTAATTTTTTCATTCGCTGGAATACATTTGATTTTTGGCAACATTTCGGATGATAGGGAAAAATGTTAAACATACTACACTACATGTTTGACTATTTCAATGGAATGTCAGCAGTTGTTGTATTAATATTTGCTTTTTATAATAAAGTCAATCATGCTATTGTAAAGAGTATTATTCAACAATCGATAATGTTTTTATTGATTGTTGGATTACGCAGCCGCAAATTCATAAGATCAATTGTGCGACAGTTTCATTTCGTAGTATTTTGATCAGTTTTGAAGTAGAACAAAGCAATGTTTATGTTTACTGTTTTAGCCTATGTTTTAGGAAAATCATTTTTGATGACTAGGAATTTGTTTGAAGTATTTATTTAGGCGGACACCTTTCTCCTCTTCTTGGAAAATCTGTGACGCACATTACTTAAGACTAGGACATCTGAAGGGAAATGTGCAGTAGACATTATCTCTTTTTTATTGTTTGTAGAGTGTTTCATGGATAATTCTGCGCATATGTTTTGGATTATCATTTATCTTTCCGTCTGTGGCAGATTTCCCTGTGAGCTGGAATGTTGGAGTGCTTCCGTTGTCTTTCATCCAACTAATAGTTTCACCTTTTGACATTTCAAAACCTGTAGCCTTCCATCGCACTCATTTCAGATACGCTCAAAAAAAAGAAACGATGAGAGTTTTAGTTTTTAACATTTATTATGAGACTTGGGACTGAACTGTAAACATCTGCCACAGGGATATAAACACGGTAAGGTTAAATTCTATCTTACATGTGGAATAAAGTTTGCGAGGACTTTGTTGCATGCATATTAGATTTTTTTGTAAATGTTGGTCAATATTTTACAGTGGTAGGCTTTGTTTGTTTGGAAGGAATACAATTTATTTGTAATTTTGATCATTTTTATTTCTTATTACAGGTTGAGAACAATGCCACGAAAAACTGGACTTTATGACGGCCGTTGGCCTGATTCACCCGACATTTTGACACTTGACCTTGGTCCATTTGAAACTGTGTATCGATGGAAAAGGATGCCTGAATGTGACGAATTCGTTGGAGCTAGGTAATTTATTTGTCAATTAATATAATAAGTAATATATACAAAATAATAATAGTATAAAATAATAGTATATACAAAAATGTATATTATACTATTTTATATATGTTAACATATTGGACACATTGTTTCCTCGAATGTTTAATGTCAACGTTTTAAATGTTTTTCAGAAGAAGCAAGCACACAGTTGTAGCATATAAAGATGCTATATATGTTTTTGGTGGAGATAATGGTAAAAACATGTTAAATGATTTTCTGCGATTTGATGTCAAAGAGAAATCTTGGGGCAGAGCATTTTCAACAGGTACACCTCCAGCACCGCGGTACCATCATTCTGCAGTTGTAAGTTTTAGGTGTATTACTGATTAATAGATGTATAGATTAGATTTGTTTAGTACTATAAACCTATAGCATATTATTTACAATTAGTAAGGAAGATGAAGTATATTACGCTAGCAGCACAACCACCTTACCTGTAAATAATAGACTTACTTTCATTGGACCGAAAGCAAACACATTTTTTATTGTATTTCCGATAAAACATGATTTATCTATTGGATTGTATTACAACTTTTATATTATTGAATATTCAGGTGCATGGTAACTCAATGTACGTTTTTGGCGGATATACTGGAGATATTCATTCCAATATAAATCTAACAAACAAAAATGATTTATTCCGTTACAAATTTTCTACTGGTCAGTGGACGGAGTGGAAATTCGTTGGAAAGTAAGATCCTTCATCTTTATTTTGTTTTAACATGTTTTATACATAGTTTGTTTATAACAGAACTCCAGTTCCTCGATCAGCTCATGGGGCTGCAGTTTACGACGGAAAACTATGGATATTTGCAGGTTATGATGGGAATACACGATTGAATGATATGTGGACGATTTGTTTATCGGTATTATAATTTAAAACTACCAGCTTTTAGTGTGGATGCTAAAAAATCAAATAATTATAGCATATTTCAAAAACTTTTTAAGGGTGAGTCGCGCACTTGGGAAGAAATCGCTCAATCAGGAGATTGTCCTCCAACATGTTGCAATTTTCCAGTCGTCGTGGTTAATGATTCGATGTTTGTCTTTAGTGGCCAAAGTGGAGCCAAAATGACAAATAGTTTGTTCCAGTTTCATTTTCAAGAGAAATTGTAAGTATATTTCGTATCTATGGATGTTTCTTCGGGAAAAAGTCTGTTTTATAAATATCAGTACATCATGAACATTTTCTACGACCTCCTGAGATACAAGAGTATATATAACAGTGTGAATTGACAATTGAATTTTATTCTTTTTTAATAATGTTTTTGCTTGCCAATTTTTCTATTTTTATGAGGTTTAATTTGTGATAGCCATTTTGGGTGACTAAATATGGTTTCATATTTTGGACTTAATCCAGTTTTGTTTACTCTTGTTTCTTTAGCTGGACAAGGATTTCAACCGAGCATATACTCAGAGGAGCTCCTCCGCCACCAACAAGGCGTTATGGCCACACCATGGTTGCATATGAATCTCATTTATATGTTTTCGGTGGTGCTGCTGATAACACTCTACCTAATGACCTTTATTGTTATGATATAGACCTCAAACTTTGGTCAGTAATACAACCAGGGCAAGACTCTCAGGTTTGAAGTTATTACCGTAAAGTTTTAAACCTTTTTAACGCTTTTAACACACTTTTTTAGTGCACCTAGCACAGCTGGTTCATGGATTTACTGCTTTGAAAAATAGGGCTCTCCAGTAATGTTTTCACTTAAAGAAAGCTCTTTGTTGACTGTGGGGGAAAGATTCTCGGTAGTAAAATTTTTTCTCGTAAAATTACAAAATTTAGTTACGTAATCTTTTTTGTAATATTATATTGTTAGATTCCTGCTGGACGACTTTTTCATGCTTCAGCCGTAGTTGGAGATGCAATGTTCATATTTGGTGGAACTGTTGATAACAATATACGAAGCGGAGAAATGTATCGATTTCAGGTATTCAGTTTGTTTGTCTCGTGGCATTTATAACTTATTTCTATTATTAATTGGTTTGAATAAAATGATTGTTTCCGCAAATTATAATTATGTATATTAAAATTGAAACAATTGAAATCTTATACATGCCGTGTACAGTTTTCCAATTACCCCAAGTGCACGCTTCACGAAGATTTTGGACGCCTTTTGGATGCTAAACAATTTTGCGATTTGGAGTTCGTAATAGGTAGTGAAGAAGTTCGGATACCTGCGCACATTCCTATCGTTGCAGCAAGGTGTTTATTACAATGTTGTATATTTGAGTACACTTTGATTTCGTTAGTAGAAAATATTTATAACTTATACTTTTGTAATAGATCCCAATGGCTTCGATCCCGGATTCGACAAGCTAAAGAAGCCCGTGATAAACATATAGAAAAAGTTTTTGGAGGATCATTACGACAGAAGGATTTGCCAGCTTTGGAAGTTAAACTAGGAGATGCCAACGCTGGAGCGTTTGAAATGCTCCTGAAGTTCATTTACACAGACAGGATTGATCTTACCAAACAATGTATTTTATTATCATGTTTCTCTTTTTGTGTTTTATTAATACTAATCAATAATTCTATATAGTATAAACCATAATATATATAATATTGATATAAAATTGCCAATTTGTATATAATTATTACAGGTAAGGATCCGTCGAGTGACCGAGTTGTTTTATTGATGATGGATGTTTACAGATTGGCAGTACAGGTGAGCATCAAAATTCTCTTTACCTCTTACAAATAATAATTTTCATATGTTATACTTATTTTTAAATGAAAATTAAATGGGTGTAAGTGTAACAAATAATAAATTGATGTGTAGTGTCACATGAGGTATTTGGAGCAGCTGTGTGTCCAATATTTGGAAGCCACTATCAGTATAGCGAATGTTTTGGAAGCTCTGAAAAATGCATCGCATCTAAATCTATACTTTTTGAAAGAATTTTGCTTGAAGTATATTGTGAAGGAAACAAATTACACCCAAATTGTAATGAGCAAGGAATTTGAAACTCTAGAGCAACCTTTAATGGTAGAAATTGTTCGGCGACGACAGGTACCGAGATCTCACGGAGTCCAAGAACCTCAATTCGATAGTCCACGTAAGCTTTTAAATGATTTGATATTGTTGTTGTTTGACGTCACATTTTATCAGAATCAATAAAATCGGTATTCCAAATTGTAGTGACAATGCTGGAGCAAGATATGAGTCAATTTCTACGGTCTGTTGGGAAAGACTTTTGCGATATAGCACTCATGCTGGATGGAACTATGATACCTGCCCACAAAGCGATATTGGCTGCTCGGTGTACCTATTTTGAAGGCATGTTTAGATCCTTCATGCCCGAAGATTGTGTTGTTAACGTAAGAATATAAAATATTTTTAGACTTGCGAATATTATGTAGTGATGTCCTGATGTCAGGTTTAAATGTGTCTTTTTTATCAATTCAGATTCAAATTGGAGAAATGATACCATCGCGACAATCATTTGATTCACTCCTGCGCTACATTTATTGCGGGGAAGTAAGTATGCCACCAGAGGATTCTTTGTATTTGTTCAGCGCACCATATTATTATGGGTTCACCAATAACAGACTGCAGGTAAAAACTTAAATTTTAGTCAGTTATTTATGTTTGTTTGTATCTATTTACGATGATAAAGCTATACATTTTTCTTTTCTGCAGGCGTTTTGTAAGCAAAACTTAGAAATGAACGTCACTTTTGAGAATGTCATCCAGATTTTGGAAGCTGCGAACAGGATTCAAGCTCATGACATGAAAAAATACGCTTTAAATCTCATCATACACCATTTCCCCAAGGTACCTACTTGTCTATTTGTTGTAAATATTTTCATTTTTTGAATGCATCTTAATGCACATTATAATTATTGTCAATGTTATAGGTTGCTCGGTTACCAAAAATGCGTTCACTAAATAGGGAGTTACTTCTGGAGATACTTGAAGCATTAGCTGATGAAATGGGGGAAGCCAAATTAAACCGTGATATGTCAAATGCTAGCTTACAAAGTGATAATTAGATCTAAAACTTGGTAACGTAAAACAGCGTGACATTAGTGAAAACACATGATATTACGTATAAAGAAAACCATTAAGTATTAATTAATTTATTCCGATTAATTTACTATTTATAAGTTGTTTACGATTTATTTACCATTTACAAGCAGTTTACTATTTATCTGTATCTAATATTTAATACTTTTTTTCATTTATGTACTGTTTTATGAGTTGTTTATGCATTTTTTTTTCAATTTCTTAGTTTAAGGAATAACGTTCATTAAAGTGTCTTAGGAAACTTCTACACGGTAAATACTAAACTCAACCTAAGGACAAACAAAAATGATATTACAATCTAATGTGGTTATGTTCACTGTATTTATCGACATAGTTCACAAAACACTCATTTTCCACAAGCCATATTTAAAGTCATTATCTCTTGCTACTAGTAGTAGTTGTAGACGTAGAGTAATAGTTGCGTAGATGTTGCGCACTAGTTTTCCATCTTGGAGACTTCTCCGATGAAGAGATTATTATAGCATTAGGCATTAAGGCTCAGTTTTAAAAATTATTAAATAGACCTTAAGGGTGAATGCTTGCGATTAGGTATATAATTACTTATAGGCCTTATACACTAACGCTTAGACGTCAATCCTAATTGTCAATTGTAGGCCTTATGCCTGAACGCTCACTCTTAAATAATTTTTAGGCCTTATAGAATAGAAAGAATAGAATGCTCACACTTAACTAATAATTTGTAGGTCTTACACGTAGCTAATAATATTTTCAGCCTTAGTAGACACTAACACTGTAACACACAGACGTAAATTCTTAATCCTTATAGATCTGACGACCCTCACACTTATACCTTATATGCTAATTTGTTGGACTTATTGTTAGTGCATGAACGCGCTTACACTGAACTAATCATTTTTATGCCTTTGTGACAAACTCTTATATACGTAAATCATTATATGTAGGCATTTTGGCATGTACGCTCACACCTAAATTATAATTTGTTGATCTTGGACATGAAAGGTCAGACTTTATTAATTATACACTACAAATAAGTGACTGAAACACAAAAACTATAAATATACGTAAACAATATACGCTGTCGCAACATGTAAGTGTATAATAAAACATAGCCGAAATATAGAACCGATTTTTCTAGATTTGTGGATAATATATGTCTAGAGATTAGTATACGTGCACAGATAGATTCTTTATTAAGTAATGGAAACTACTTCATAGAAATGATTTGTCAGTCTGTCTGTCTGTCCGTGCACTTTTACCAAAATTGACTGCAGCTGACGCTACTTGTTTATATCCGTTTAATATGGTTTATTAATACTCGAAAAATTTGACGAATTATTCGAACAATTCCAAGAATTTGGTGCTAGATAAATTAACATGATTTTAGTGTGCTTTAATTTATACCTAATCTATAATTACTTAGGCTGTACATAATATAAATAAAATATAAATGTGTATACGTATGTAAAATGGAAAAAATATGTACGCATATACTATCGGTTTTCTTATAAGATGTATGAACTTTCAAAGGTATACTAAATTGTATTCATTAAGGATTGCGTAAAAGCGGCATAGTTCTCTTGTAAATTAACAGGAGCTAAGTGTCAAGTAAATCAACATTGGCACCGCACCAGCACCTAAAATATGCCTATCCCTGCCATCCGAGCCTACGACAATCTGTTATAAAATATATTGATCTATTTACAAGATAAGATCTTTAAAAATTACTTTCAACTTCAATAAACTATTGTATATGAAACAGAATTTTTAAAATTGCCCAAAATAAGACTGTAGTTAGTGTACGTTTTTAGGCCTTGGGTAAATCCGGTATTGTGATTATAACGTAGATAACATGATTTCATGGTAGAAGAAACGTAGTGAGAAATTCGAAGTGCTTTAACTTGACCTGAAGAATGTAATGTAGAAAATAATTAAATTGAATATTATATTGTACTAATTAACTTAAAATGATATTAGTACAATAAAAATATGGATAATCAATGTTAGTCGTAGGTCACAGCTAGTTACAACGCTTGCATAATATGATAGAAAATTGAAAAAAAATTAGAAATGAATACTGATTTGCTGTAAAACCAAATATTAATATAATGTTTATGAAACTGATGTCAGCTTGAATGTAATAAAGAAATTGAAATGGTTGAATATTTGAATTGTTTTTTTAATTTATGTTTATCTGCACGACTTATCATATCGGTTGACACAATTTACTAATAACAAGTACAATTAAATATTAAACAGTAAATCGAAATTATATATATATAGTATTTATAGATAATTATTTTATAATACAGTCTTGCAATTGTTTTCTACATTCTACAATTACTTTATCATCTAACAAGCCGTGTTTTAAACAAGAAGATGCCAATTTTTGTATTTTGTAGGTTGTGTAACTTCAGTAGTGGTACAGTGGTAGTACGGTTCTAGCTTTACATAGCGTAGCAGCATAATACTCTGATGTTGAAAACTCACATGAGTAGATAAATTGCCTTAATCATAATTTAGTGTTCAGAAATATACCAAAACACTGTCGACATGTAATCAAGTTATATCATACACCAAATTAATTTTTAATAAAGAAGGTAGGCAAATCAATTCAATATAAATGTGGCGCAAGTCATCATTTCAACTGGAATATCATTTTGAAATGTATTATCAAATATGTGAGTCATATTAGATATCTTAAAGGAAATAGTACAGGAAATTATTGTATATCATATAATAATGAAAACGACGCTATCAAATCTACTCACAATATTTTTCTCTTGTATGAAAATTAGGATGTCAACAAGCCTTGAGGGACATGATACATTTAGAACGGTTCATTTTCATTTCTTCAATTCATTTTTCACATCGGTATTTTATAACGCCAGCGAAAAACTATTTCTTCACACTGCTTCTAGTGACTCTCGCATCATTCTTAGACTCAGATCTAAGACTCCTACGACTGGAATACCGTTCAGGTACTACTACAGGGACAGTTGCTGTAATTAATGAGGAAACTGAAGTAGTACTTCTTCTTCCACTTCTCGCTCTTAGCTATAAAGCAAAACAACATCAAATGCTTCAAATACTATAATAATCATATGTGTAATTGGATGCTTAATTTATTTCCTTGTCAACTGACAGGTCACTGATAAAATCGAATTTTCAAAAAGTAAGGATCCCCGAGTGAAAATAACTGCCATTACAAGAAATTAGAACTATTAACTATTATTTTTTGCAAAATAATGTATTCAATAGTACATATTGAATTGATATTACCAAAAATAAATTATGTTTGATTTACCGTAAATATTCTGAAACAATTTCCCCCATTATAGAAATGGGGGAAATTGTAGTTTCAGTAAATACAAGTGAGGTATCAAATACAAAATTAATCGATTGCAAGGTTTATCAACGATTTGCTGTGTTTCAATGAAAAATTCACTGAAATAATATGTAATGGAAGATAAATAAGGTCGAGATTGTGGATAAAAGACCAAATAAATTAGCTAGATTTGATAGAATTGGGGAAAAAAATATAGTTTCAGTAAATAGAAATGGAGCACTTTATTAGAATTTTAGAATATTTACCTTGTATGATTTTTTAATTACCTAAGTGATTCATAAAAATGTACGACTCTCCAAGAAATTTTTGTCAATGTTATCTATAGAATGAAATATTGCTTACGGCAACGGTGGAAGATTTCCCTGTTGGCTCTTTGATTGAATATCTTTTTAGGTGTTTAGATAAACGTCTAGTTGCAACTGTTATTCGTTTTTTCGCCACAACAGGCTTGAGATGAAGTTTAGTTCGTTTAGTGTTGGGTGCTGTAGAAGCCGATCTGTTTGTGTGTCTAGTAAAACGCCTATTCGGTTTTTCTAGTTCTGAAGGAGGTTGCTTGCCCCCATCTTTGCTATTTCTTTTATTTGATGACCTTTGATGAGATGTTGTGTGCCTTGAACTAGTCCCAGATGAAGACTCGTCCGATTTGGACTCACTAGACGAAGAGATCTCATGAATTTGCACATCATGATTTGGTGTGTTGGCTAAAGTTGGTGTAGTAGCATGACCATTGTTTGTAGAAGTTGAAGGAAGTAAACTTGCTCCCGGTGCAACATATCTCATGACGGCCACTGATGGTAGTTTCATTATTGAAGGAAGCTTTTGTGGACGCTTGCTAATTATTTCAGATTTTCGTTTTAACAGAACTCTTGATTTGGCACTGTTGTTAGACTGCTCAACATTTCTTTGCATTTGAGATGCAGATGGATGCATTTTCCTTGGAGTAGCGGGATGAGGCTCACCGTCGACAGTAACAGGTTTAGGCAACCTTTTGTCACCAATACTTGTATTATGTTGCCTAGGAGGCCTGTGGTAATTGGTGTGAAAATTGTGAGGAATATGAGGACTTGCTGGAATAGGCCTTGCTGTTCGGTAAGTCTGTGGGTTAGTCAAAGAAGAAGAACTAGAGGAACCGGACTGCTGCCTAACTGATGTTGAATCGACTGATGGCGCACTGGTGTGTTGAAACATTTGGGATCGCTGATTTTGTCTCAATACCTACAAAAATCATCATAAGGATACAATTCACCACTATTTTCAAAAAATTATATACTTTTGAATTATTTTTTAGCAATAGATCAATTCTTAGACCCGTTAATTTTTGTAATTTGCAATATAATATATCTGTTAAATTAAGTTAATTGTATTTAACTTTATGCCATGTCTCAAATTCATATATTTTCTCACTGCTCCCTGTTTCACCCTTTACACACGCGCAACATATGAATAGGAATAATAAGCTGATATTCAACGGTCACCAATTCTCAGCTGTCAGTGCGAGAATCTTTCACACTGCATTGCATTGCGGTTGCGGTGCGAGGTACTATTAATAAAAATAATTCATAAAAGGATGCTTTTCTAGGGGGACCCGATTTTACGTGGAGCAGATATAACTTTCATATTTTTAACTACAACTCAGAACTTAAATTAGGTAAAGGTAAAGGAAAACTACGTTTTGTTCACAATTTTTTTCTCCATTTTTTGTGAATTTCGAATAATTAAAATTATAATATATCCTGTAAACAAGCCAAAAAACTACTTCTGGCATGGGGGAGTGATAGTTTTTGCCCCAATAATGTAATGGAACCGAAAATACAACATGTAGTGCGAAATACCTCACAACACAGATATTCTCGCACTGGCAGCAAAGAATTGATGACTGATCAGGCAGGTTTGAATTTTTTTAAATTAAATTATGACCCCACACCAAAGTTTACTCCACTGGAAAGGTATCAAATCGTAATAAAAATTTTAAAAAACTTTTTTTTAGTTGCAATTTTGAGTGAAGTAACCTTTGGTGCCACCCCTTACCAGGGGATGAGTATGTTAGAGGGGTGTCGAAAAAATTTCAAATTTTACTGTAGAATCCTTAAAGTAAATAAATTGGTTATTGTTCTTGAAGTTTTTTTTTTGAAATATTGAATAATTTTTCAGCAATAAAGTTTTGGATTTTTGGCAAAGTGAGTGCGCTCTCGACTGGTACACTGTTAGCTGGAATGCATTCATATCAGCCTAAATTAGAAGTTGTAGAAATCAAGACATAAATTAACAAAGTAAACAATATTTTAGGACAACTTCACACTTTATTGCTGCGGACCGTTAACTTTGTCACTGACGACTCGACGAACCTGCAAAAATAATGAGATAGTGTGAAAACTAAACAAATAAAATATCTAAAGAAAGTCTTAAATTGTCTTAGAAACACAGTTTTAGAATTCTTTTCATTTAATCAACTGTATGTACACAATTAAGGCGAATTTATAATCTTAACTTTTAATCACTTTTAAGGTAAGTAACATTATTACAAATTAAACTGTAATTTAGTGGTACAAAAGATCTTCAAAAGTTCAAGGGCCCCCAAAAGGAAAATATTTAATAAAATGAAGTTATTTTACCACAAAAGTGCAAAAATATCGTAAAAAATTTCGCGATACGCGCGAATTTGATGTACATTACATTGTTTTTGGCCCAGAAAGCGATTTTTGCATAGCGGCCCCCAATTTATAATTACGCCAGTGCATGGCACAGTTATTTTTCTAATAACAATTTTTCTCGAATAACCAGACATTTCTGAATGTACTAACACAAGCAAGCAATTTAATAAATTAATTATTAACATGTAAGATTATCTTTTACATAACACTAAACATAACAATTTTGTTATTTAAAGAAGTGTAGTCATTGTGATGGCTGAACTTATAATACTATTTAGAAATAGGTGCATATCCAGGCAGCAGTTTAAAAATTGGTAGCAGCTACTACTCAAAAATCCATGCAGACTGTTGGACTCCCTATTTCATTGCAGAGTGTAGAGACTTTTGCAGAAAATAGATGCAGTCAGTGGCGTATTTAGGGGGGGGGGCTGAAGCCTCCCCAAATTTTTGGACTTTACACCAGATAAAAAGAAGTTTCTTCAAAAAGAGGTTATTTTTGGCTTAAAAAGGCCAAAAATCTCAAAAGTTTTTGCGCTACGCGCGATATTATTGTAATTTTCATGTGCTTACCTAAATTTTGCGCAATTTTTACCAAAATTTGCAAATATTGTTCGCGCTATGCGCGATATTTTGTAATTTCCATTGTGTTTGACCTAAATTTGCGCAAATTTGTACAAAGTTTTTTTGTACCAACTTTTTTTTCGCGCTGGGCGCGAAAAATTGACGCATACAACAAAGGTTTGGTCAAGCCCCTCCTAAATGTCTGACCTGGATACGCCACTGAATGTAGTAACTCCGACCGAATCTGCCGTGTAGTTTTAATACATTGCTTTTTTGTGTTTCAGAAATGTTTACTTATGCGAGAAAAGTGTTATTTGGTGTAGAAATAATTGTAACTTCTCTTTTGTACCACTATATTACAGTTTAATTAGTAATAATGTTACTTACCTTAAAGTTGATTAAAAGTTAAGATTATAAATTCGCCTTAATTGTGTACATACAGTTGATTAAATGAAAGAATTCTAAACCTGTGTTTCTAAGACTATTTAAGACTTTCTTTAGATATTTTATTTGTTTAGTTTCCACACTATCTCATTATTTTTGCAGGTTCGTCGAGTCGTCAGTGACAAAGTTAACGGTCCGCAGCTGTACGTTAACAACTTTTCAGCATCTTAAACAAAAACCTGTGCCTTTGGTGGTCCAGGGGGATCAATTACAACTGTGACAACGGAAGTATTATCAGCACGAAGATTGTGCTGACACCACTTGTCCAATGCTCTATCCACAAGTCTTTTTGAGGGGTTTATCCAGTTTTTAACTTGGGATGAGGATACATCTGGTGGCGCAGCCAGGAGTTGACGCTCATTGTTTTTCTCAGCAAAATACACCCCGTTGACAGCGTCTTGACAGCTCAACATATTCCACAGTCCATCACTACCCAAAATAAGACATCTGTGTCTGCTGACGTCTATGTCAATTACAGATACATCTGGTACAGGAGAGACGACAAACTCGTTTTGGGTAGAATTGTAGCTCCATAAATCTCCTGGTTGTGGGAAAACGAATAACATTATCGTTATAGAAATGTACAGTTTACATTTAATAATCAGATACACATTTTTCAAAGGCATCAATGTACTGTCAAACTGCCAATAGTGAGTTCTCTTTTAAAAGATCAAGGAAACGGTGAAAGATTAAAATTCTACATCATACGTTAAGTCAGCTAAATATCGAGTGTCATTAAAAGAATTCAACAATTTATTAAAACATTACCAAGAGATCGAGCCACAGCTAAAAATGGAATCTCATCAATAGGGGTTGACCGACGAACAGGTCCTTTATGTCCAATGCGAGGTCTGTTCCACACGACTCTTGGGACACCCGATTTACTGATGACTTTTCCTCCACATCTAAAAAACCACAAAATTTTTTGAGTAATGTAATGTGTGATGCATTAGGCGGCCACTGGTAATAAAACAACCAAATGTTGTGTGTGTGTGTGGGGGGGGGGGGGGGTTATTATTTAATCAGAGCAAAATTAATTTTATTTTCTTTGCTCTAGAAAGAGTAACGATTAACGAATGTGAATGAGATACTGCGATAACGGTATAACAAAATTATTGATATTTTGGTTTGTGATCGTAATTAAGGTTATGCCCGGTATGGCTTCCTCCTTGATGCAATTTTTCAAAAATTGTATATTAGTCTTTAAAGTAAATATAAAAAACTTCCCTAGTTATTGAATGAATATATTTGAATTGATAAATACACTTACTGTGTAATTCGAGCATTTTCAGCTGCATTCTCAGGCTTATGATCTTTTGTCAGTGGGCGTGCTCTCCAATATCCAGTTGAAGGGTCTTGGTAACCCAAGACAATAGCGGAGTCCCCTACATGTCCAATGTATAATTTTCCCCGTCTTACAAATGCCACACTAGCTGTTGTTCCTGAAGTAGATGGTAATCCGGATTGCGTTTTTGGCCAAGCCTCTGTAAAACGTTCAATTATTATTGAGTATCTAAGTAAAAGGTAATATTATACACATTTCCAGTACTTTTTTTAATAATGATTAAATATTTGTAGCTCTTAATTAGTGATTTGTGATTAAGTCATCCGTTAATCTTCATAAAGTTAAAATTCTAGGACAAGAAATTACGCTACATTATGTGTGCTCAACTCTGGCAAAGAACGAAAATCTAGCAACAATTTGCTGTCTTGAGCAAATGTCCTATTCTTGTGTAGCTTCAAAGGCATTGCATTGTTTGGTTAAAGCTTCTACGGAAATAAAAAATGTTTATTCACAACCAGTGCGCTTTGAGCGCACATAACGCTGCATAATGTGCGTAATCATATTGTGTCATTGCTCATTAAATGCGCAAAAACATGCTTTACAAGATGTGTATATAATGGTACATTTCAGAATATCGTATCCTGTAAGTTTCCTTAAAAAGGGGCTAACTAAGGGACTTGTCTACCCCATGTAAAAGACCTATGGTACATTGAAAACTGGATGCGCCGTATTATTGCCTAAAGCGTCCGATTCATTGCGCCGTAATAGAGTATGTTGCCCACCGTTTCATTGTAGTGAAACAACCTACACCCTGCACCGAAAAAGTAGTAGCGCCCACTAATGAAACCTTTCATTGTTGTCAATGTCAATTACAGTTAGGGATGCCGCGAGTAGTGATTTTTACTACTCGGCCGAGTAGCGAGTAATGCTTAAAATTTTCACCGAGTCTCGAG